>JAVXUP010001940.1:0-174791 GCA_033070095.1 Escallonia herrerae | reverse complement strand
GCTCCGTGGCCTTCGACCAATCCGATCTTGCCCATCACTCCGGTTGCTTTTGCCCAACCATGCGTCTTATTTGACCAAGCTTCTAAATGCGCAGCATGATGAGTTGCTAGGTCACTCACTTCACACGCTATTAATCTTCAACAAATAACCTAACACAACGAACTGATGCAACCAGAGAAACATTCCTTAGACAAAATGCCGCAACCATAGTCAATCAGAATAGGTTCACTTCATAGAACGAGAACCGTGTGGGAGACAAAGAAGTGTCCCACCCAATAGTTCAATATCAAAGCAATGACATTATTAAAATCTTGTGCCCAAGACTCATTAATGAAATATAAACGAATGTGCACCACCACCAAATACACAACTAAAGGGTTATTTAATAAAACTGAAATTTAAGTACAGAAAAAATTAAGTATTGAATTCGTAAAACTGAAAATTTTAAACGACTGAATTTTTACTGAAAAATAAGTTAACATGTTTGGTAAACTAAAAATAGATATCTGAAAATTATTTATTTACAAATTTATCTATTTTACCAAAATTATACATTTATTTTTATAATTTTTTTTGGGGGTTAAAATTGTGTTGGTGTTGGCAGTGGCAGTGACGATAGAGTGGTGGTGGTAGTGGCTACAAAAATGTGTCAATGGTAGCGGTAATGGTATGTGAAGATGTAGTGTTGATAATTGTGATGATAGAGATAAGCGGCGATATGGTGGTCCTGATAGTGGTTATAGTGTGGTGGATCTTTAAATTTTTTTTACGAAAATGGACGTGGGGACAACATCAACAGTATGATGGAAGTGGCGATGTCCTTGGGTGTACCCATGGTTTGTAAGGAGGGAGGGCCTGGTTGACCCAAGGTCCACCACACACCCGCGCATCGCCAGCCCGTCCCGTCCTGGTCCGTGGACGTGGCTTGGGCCCATCAGACTTTATTCTTTTTGGGACAAAAATATTTATTTATTTATTTTTTGAAAAGTTACAACCAACCAGCTGTGAAGAGTTGCATCCCCCAGTGAATATTCACTATATAAAAACGAGTCAGTTACAAAAGTTATTAAAAAAATTTATCTCGAAATTTCCTTATGCAAAATTTATGTCCGTTTGTCCTGTGTCCGAAGGAAAGAGTTCTGCACATTGTTTGGTTCGCTGAGTCTGAAAATTTGGAGTGCTCCTATTTCAGACGTGTGTTGCCATTGTATCATGGGAGACTATCGTCAAGAGCTGTTAGTACCGTTGCGGGATGAATAAGTCTTAAGGACAGTGAATCAAATTCACGTGCTCGACCTTCCCATTTGTTGTTCTGTAATTTTACTGTGAGTTATAATACATATTTTATTTTTATGGTTTTGTTACTGCTGTTTTTGGAACGTTAATCTCTACATGTTAGTGTATTTCATAAACTGATTTTTGCACAAGTATACACAAAGCATATATTTTCCAACAAACTTAAGACTTATCCGCACTTTGTGTTGCTCGTGTTTAGAAAGTGCAAATTAATCCCAATACACAACATGATGGCGGGACTGTGCATGCAACCCCGTATGTTGCAACCACTCATGGATTCGTTGGACTTGGTGAAAGACCGAAAAAGTTCAATGGGAAGGATTTTAAATGGTGGCAATAAAAAATGTTGTTCTATTTGACCACCCTGAATTTGGCAAGGTTCTTGCAAGAGGATGCACCGGATCTTGGTGACAATCCTGACCGGCAGACAGTGGTTGCCGTGGATGCTTGGAAGCATTCAGATTTTCTGTGCAAGAATTACATCCTCAATTAATTGGACAATGTGTTGTATAACGTATATAGTCCAATATTAAATGCGAAAGCATTGTGGGAATCCTTGGAAAAGAAATACAAGACGGAAGATGCCGGCTCAAAGAAATTTGTGGTTGGCAAATTCACAGATTTCAAGATGGTGGATTCCAAGACAGTTATGAATCAAGTTCAAGAGTTTCAATTAATTCTGCATGATATTCATGCGGAAGGGATGGTGCTTGGAGAGTCTTTTCAAGTGGCTACTCTAATTGAAAAATTGCCACCAACTTGAAGAGATTTCAAGAACTATTTGAAGCATAAGCGCAAGGAAATGAAGCTAGAGACTTGATTGTGAGATTGAGGATTGAGGAGGATAATCGCCAGTCCAAGAAGAAGGCTGGTAATTATCATCAAGAGGCCAAGGCAAATGTGGTTGAGCAAGGTCCATCAAAGAGGAGGAAAATTTTCGATTCGGATGATCCAAGTGGAGCTAGTAGCTCAAATTCCAAAGGCGGTGAGAAGAAGAAGTTCAAAGGGAATTGCTATGTGTGCAGCAAAGCTGGCCATCGTGCTAAGGATTGTCACAAAAACAAAGGAAACTTTAAGAAAGGAAAGCATTCTCAAGCCAATGTGACAGAAATTACCAAAATTATCGAGGACATGACAGATTTGAATTTATCTGTGGTGGTATCCGAAGTCAACTTGGTTGGAAATCCCAAACAGTAGTGGGTAGACACGGGCGCTACTCGACATGTGTGCTTCGAGCGAAGTATGTTTACGACATATGAGAGTGCCAACAATGAGAATCTGTTCATGGGAAATTCTTCTTCTTCAAAGGTGCAAGGAATGGGCAAGGTGGTCTTAAAGATGACATTGGGAAAAGAGTTGAGTCTTAACAATGTGCTTCATGTGCCGGACATTCGAAAGAATCTAGTTTCGGGCTCATTGTTGAGCAAGAATGGTTTCAAGCTAGTATTGAGAGTGATTAGTTTATACTCACTAAAAGTGGGATGTTTGTAGGAAAATGGTACTTATGTGATGGTCTATTTAAGTTAAATGAAATGACCATCGTAGCTAAAGTTGTACCAAATTCCGATATGAATAAAAATATTTCTTCTGCTTACTTGTTGGAATCTCCTAATTTATGGCATCGTAGATTAGGTCATGTGAATTATGATTCCTTACAAAAGCTTGTGAAAAATGATTTTTTGCCTAAAATGGATTTTGACTCACATAAAGCATGTGAAGATTTTGTTGAAGCCAAGTTGGTAAAAACGTCTTTCAAGTCAATTGAAAGAAGTACGGAACCCTTAAGTCTAATTCATAGTGACATATGTGACTTAAACGTGGTATAATCCAGAGGAAGAAAAAAGTATTTTATTACTTTTATTGATGATTGTACGAGATTTTATTATGTATATTTACTTAGAAGTAAGAATGAAGCCTTGGAAGCATTTATGCAATACAAAATTAAAGTTGAAAATCAACTTAGCAAGAAAATCAAAGTACTGAGAAGTGATAGAGGTAGGGAATATGTTTTTCCTCTTGAAAAATATTGTGTCGATCACGAAATCATTCATGAGACCACGACACCATATGCACCTCAGTCAAATAGAATTGCTGAGCGGAAAAATCGTACTTTAAAGGAAATGATGAATGCTCTGTTGATAAATTCTGGACTACCGGATAACTTGTGGGGGAAGGCGGTCTTAACTGCAAATCATATACTTAATAAAGTACCCTCACAAGAAGTTACGAAAGACACCCTATGAACTATGGAAATGACATCCTCTTTCCTTCAAATATCTTAAAGTGTGGGGGTGTCTAGCAAAGATAGTTATCCCACCACCTAAAATGGTCAAAATAGGACCTAAAACTGTTGATGGAGTTTTCATTGGATATGCAAATCATAGCTCAGCATATCGGTTCTTGGTGTATAAATCTGAAGTTGATGATATACACGTCACATAATGGAGACAAGGAATGCACATTTCCTTGAAGATGTATTTCCTTATAAAGTTGCACAAGAACGAAGTTCTTCAGAAAGAACTAATATAGACCAAGAACTCTCATAAGAGGAAGATGAGCCAAGACGTAGCAAGAGAGCTAGAACGTCTACATCTTTTGGTCCTGATTTTCTAACATATCTATTAGAAAATGAGCCTCATACCTATAGTGAAGCAATGTCAAGTTCTGAAGCTCCACATTGGAAAGAGGCTATTAACAGTGAAATAGAATCCATCATGCAAAATCATACGTGGAAACTGGTAGATCTTCCTCCTAAAAATAAACCCTTATGATGTATATGGATTTTCAAGAGAAAGATGAAAGCTGATGGAACGATCGAAAAATATAAGGCCAGGTTGGTTGTCAAGGGGATATAGACGAAATGAAGGCCTTGATTATTTCGATATATATTCACCAATCACTAGAATAACTTCCATCCAAATATTGATACATATTGCAGCTATTAATAATCTTAAGATACACCAAATGGATATGAAGACAGCCTTCTTAAATGGATATCTAAATGAAGATATCTACATGGAGCACCCCGAGGGATTTGTAGCTCCTGATCATAAGAGGAAGGTATGCAAGCTTGTTAAGTCACTTTATGGACTAAAACAGGCTCCGAAACAATGGCATGAAAAGTTTGATAAAGTCATCATCGAAAATGACTTTAGAATCAATGAATGTGAAAAATGTGTCTACGTTAAAGGCACAGAAAAAGGATATGTCATTGTTTGTCTTTATGTGGATGACATGCTCATTATCGGGGGCAATAATGAATTCATTAAGGCTACAAAGAAAAGGTTGACCAGTAAATTTGATATGAAAGATATGGCTGTGGTAGATATTATACTTAGTATGAAAATTACCAAAACATCAAATGGACTACTCTTGTCACAATCTCACTATATTGAGAAAGTGCTAGACAAATTTAAAAGTTATGATGATAGTCTAGTTATGACACCACTAGATATAAACTTACATCTAACAAAGAATACTGGTGAAGGAATATCTCAATTAGAGTATTCACGTATAATTGGTAGCTTAATGTACATCATGAATTGCACGAGACCCGATATAGCATATGCGGTCAATAAATTGAGCAGATATACTAGCAATCCAAAAAAGAATCACTGGATAGCTATTGTAAGAGTTTTAAGGTACTTAAAGTATATCTTAAATTATGGGCTGCATTATACAAGATATCTAGCTGTATTAGAAGGATACAGTAATGCCAACTGGATATTAGATTCTAAGGAAACAAAGTCCACAAGTGGATATGTGTTTACATTAGGAGGAGCATCCTTTTTTGGAAATCCTCTAAACAGACATGTATTGCCAGATCCACTATGGAATCTGAATTCATTGCTTTAGATAAAGCAGGAGAAGAAGCGGAGTGGCTTCGTAATTTTTGGAGGATATTCCAAATTGGCTTAAGCCAGTGCCACCGATTTGCATACATTGTGATAGTCAATCTGCAATTGGAAGAGCACAAAGCAGTATGTACAACGGTAAGTCCATACATATACGTCGCAGACATAATACCGTTAAACAATTACTTTCTAGTAGAATTATCTCAATGGACTATGTGAAGTCAAAGGATAATATCGCGGATCCGTTAATGAAAGCTTTGACTAGAGAGAAAGTAAATACATCATCGAGGGGAATAGGTCTTAAGCATATGAACTAAAGAGTTGCCATAATGGAAACCCTACCTAGCTGACTGGAGATCCCAAGATCTAGGTTCAAAGGGAAAACTGAATTATGTAAATACGACTCAGACGGAGCACTGAGGGATTGGGGGGGGGGTTAAAACCCTCATATACATTCCTTTGATGAGAAGACAGTTGTACCTATAAAAGGTTAGGTTAAGATATGCTTTTAATGGAAATCCAAAGGCTGTAGGAACCTCTTAATAAGAAGTCACCTATGTGAGTAAGAAATGAGCCGCTTCTATGAGAATTGTAAGGCTGAATTCTCAGAGAGTACTCATGAAAACCATGAGTTGTTCAGGGCCGAAATGAACATAACAATGAGAACCTCAAAACAATGTTTGAGTGATGCTGTGTGAAGTTCTATTATCTCGATTTACACCGAAGGTTGAACAGTTCAAGACATCACGTTCACTGGTTAACTAGTAAATTCGATAGTTCTCACTAGGGAAGGTTCATGGCCATCGGCTACCTATCCCGAAGCAGTGTCGTTCTAATTGAACTCTTTCTTGTGTCAATGTTTCTTTGCGTGTAGTGTCCCGTCAATTTTCTATTCATGTGGGGGATTGATGATATTGGGTTTTAAACCCATTGTGAGAAGCCATCTTTAACTCAACTTTTAAATGGGTTCCAAACCATAATTTGGTTAGGAACAAATTTATTTATGTTCATCTATTGGAGTAGATGATAATAGTATATTCACAAGTTTAAAACAAATAAGGAGTGAATGAAAAAAATTGAAGTTGAAGTTGGTGGTTCAACTTGAAGGAAAAAAGAGTATCCCACATTAAAGAGATAAAGCCAAATTGTCTCCTTATAAGGCTTAGCCTTGAGCTAAGGGTTGGGCCCCTTGGGGGTACCCATATTTTGTAAGGAGGGAGGACCTAGGTTGATCCAAGGTCCACCACACACACGCGCACCGCCCTCCCATCCCGATCCGGTCCGTGGCTGTGGCTTGGGCTTGGGCCCATCAGACTTTATTCTTTTGGGGACAAAAACATTTAAATAAATATTTATTTATTTATTTTATTTTCCAAAAAGTTGCAACCTTTCCGACCAGCTGTGAAAAGTTGCATCCCCCAGTGAATATTCACTGTATAAAAACGAGTCAGTTACAGAAGTTATTAAAAAAAAATTATCCCGAAATTTCCTTCTGCAAAATTTATGTTCGTTTGTCCTGTGTCCGAAGGAAAGAGTTCTGCACATTGTATGGTTCGCTGAGTCTGCAAATTTGGAGTACTCCTATTTCAGACGTGTGTTGCCGTTGTATCCTAGGAGACCATCGTCAAGAGCTGTTAGCACCGTTGCTGGACGAATAAGTCTTAAGGACAGTGAATCAAATTCATGCCTCGGCCTTTCCATTTGCTGTTCTGTAATTTTGCTGTGAGTTAGAATACACAGTTTTATTTTCTAGGTTTTGTTACTGCTATTTTTGGAACGTTAATCTTTGCTTGTTAGTGTATTTCCGAGAGTGATTTTTGCACAAGTATACACAAAGCATATATTTTCCAACAAACTCAACCAAGACACTTCAATGCGAGTCTACCATCACAAAGCCTTGAACTATACTCGACACGGTATAGTTTCTTCGTAGCTCAAATGCTCGGCATATAAATGTAGTTCATTACCATATTAAGACCACGAAAACTCCTCAAAATTGTTTGTGTTCTTCACACATATAGTGCATTTGTGAGAAACTGAGTGAATTTGGGGGGGGGGGAGAGATAGTATTGTTAAATGGGTACTGTAGTGATGTGACATGATCACATGGTATGTTGTGCGAAGTGAGAGTTAAAATTTCAGGATATAATATTAGAAACTATATCATTGTTGATGCTTTATTGTGGCAGAGTGTCACAGTCCGCATATTTTTGTGCCACAACAAAATGATCATGAAACTTCATGACACTCACAACTTACTTGTAAAATAATGTAATGAACGGTCATATCTTATACAAATCAACACCATTCCTCTAGAAGTACATTGGTATCAGCCTTGCATAAGACTTTGCCTAAGCGTAGCCATGACTTTCGATTAAAAAACAAAATTATATATGACCTTACAAGACTATGCATAATAATCTTCTCAACATTGCCACATACGCGTGCTAAAAGCTTTTGGTGCCACAATGCTTTGCACTCAATGCACTAACATGTCCCTCATTGTGCTAAGCAAACACATCCATCACTTTGTGCACACAGTCTGCCTACTTTGTCACTGTACACTGTGTATATGTGAATGCACACCAATAACGTGTTCGTTGTGCCAACGTAGTGCAACAACGTGTTAGCAGGCCCCTCATCACGCCTATTGTGCATGAAAACGTAATTGCTTGTCCAACTTAATTCCAAGCCTTGCTTCACTTGTCATCGTGTGGCCACTATGAAGGATATCTTAGCTAACTTTAGAACCATGCCAATTGCACTACATGCCAACCCATACAAGGAGCCAGACATGCTGCCACCAAGCATGTCACTAATCTCAGCCATCCAGTGAACTTGTTAAACCCAAGATGATGCGCACCATGACACACGGCGTGTAAGCACACCAATAGCCCAGTCCGTCATGATGTACACCACCCATATGATTTAGTATAGTTCAAGGCATAACGGATGCATGAAACTTATGACAGTGCATTGTCCGTTGGTGCCTACCAGAAAGGTATTTCTCGTATGAGAGCCCTCAAGTATGTCTGTATTACTTTTAAGGGTTCTTTAAATTCCCTGGGGTTGCTTTATGCAGGCTTGAAAGCACAAGGCTGGTGGAGTTAGGGCTTGCACACACCATCCTCCCTTTTCCAATTAGCGCAATTCTCAACGAGACAGTAATATACATTCTTTTGTTAGAACAGTCATAATGCTCATTTTTTTTACTACATCTTGAAATTGCATTTCATAAAGCTTTGTGTTCTCATAGTGGTTCACCTTATACGATCTCCATTCAACACCCATTTACGAAATTGCCGCAACAAATATTTTGGCCCACGAAGCACACCAATTTTATCCCCTGTGTTGTGCAAAAATTGAAACTTGATTATAGGTGCTCTTTGAATAAGACCCTACTTCTCACATGCTTGGCAACCCTTAAATTGGCATATCTCATAGTGGCTTTTTGTTATGTTCAAGAAATGAAACCCGTGCCTTATAACGAGCCACCACACTGTAACACTTGCTTAACTTAATGGCGCCACAATTGCCTTTATGCACGTCGGCCATGACCCACATGTCTTTAGATTCACCAAAAATGTTGGCTTGTTGGTTTAGCGTTTTTACTTTGGTGCTTTCGCAATGTTAACAAAAAAGATTCATTTTCTTATGAACTTTTATGTTTTTTTGTTTGTGTTTTGAAAAATCAACACTTAAACAGTGAAAAATGCGAAAACTTTGTTCCAACTAACCTTCACCCAATGTTAGAAAAAGCAAAAGCGTAAACACTGTTCACGTACCATTTTGACACAATCACATCACCGCTCCGCACTCTCTCTTCATAACAGCAATTGTGCCACCACAAAGAATCACATCCCCAATCACGGCCACGCACCATGGCCACTGTTAAGAACATTTGATCTCATCTCCTCCGACTATATCTTGACCATACAACCACACTAACGTAGCTGCCACTCCACCACAAAACCACCATTGGTCTTCTCTCCACCATCATGCGCGACTTACTATTGCCCACCAAGCTACAACACCATCCTCAACCACCAATACAGCCGCACCCACAGCCATGTTGTTTTTCTCTCCCCCACCATTCACAATCCCTAACCACCGCCGAACCACTGTAACACCCAATCACGGCCTCAACACCAACCCTCAATCACTGATTTCACTTATTCGCAACGGTGGTGGTGGTGGTGGATATTTGGAGATTTGGGACTGAAATAGGTGGAATTGTCATTGGGTAAGGTAAAGAGGGTGGGATTGCATTTGATTAGGGTGGGCCATGAAGCTAACAATTAGAAAAAAAATTATGATGTTTATGGCACATTCACACAAAAATAGCGAGGACATTCTTAAGAAAAAAAATTAAAATAAAGTAGCTATAAAATGAAAATAAAAATAGTACAAATACATAAATTATTTAAAAAAATAACCAAAAAAAAAAAAAACTGGCCAAAATAATAAAATAAACAGACATACTTCAATCCATTCGGTATTTATGTAACCGGGCATTAGCCTTGGGTAAAGTCGGCCCGTGTACTCTCCAGTCTCAATCACGCAACGAGTCAAAGATTAATAAGGAAAGTACAACTCCTTATGCGGTTACACTCTTTACGGCGAAAGCGACACCTGACTTACACGCGCAATCGCCCGTTTCCGAATCCATGCATCGCGTGACTCGGGCACTCACCCTTGTCAACTCGCCCGACTCAAGGCACCTTATCACCTCACCCCTCCGCCGTGACCCATCCCCCAAATTGCTCGCCGCCGCAACCGTCACAGCCAAAAACACCACCCACACGCCACGTAGGTATCTCCCCACATCTCAAAACCCTAACCACCACCATCACTCCTCCTCCCTCCACCGCCCTTTCACGACGGTGATGGACTCCGAACTGCCGGTTCCGCCGGAATCTCCCTCACATGCCGCCGAAGACTCCGTTCACGTTGATTATGATAATTTTAACTATAACATCAACAGAAGTGATGGTGAAGTTTCGGATCCAAGCGTGGCGGCTGGTGACGGTAGAGGTTTTGACGTGGCATCTACCAATGGTGAGGCTGAAGATGGTCAACGGAAGGTTCTTCCGGCGGAGCTTTCGAGGAGTGTGATGGTGCTGACGTGTGAATCGGCGGCTGAAGGAGGCAGTTGCGACGTTTATCTGGTCGGAACCGCACATGTCTCTATGGTAATTCTTTTCATCTCTTTGAGTTTTTGCTATTATTGATATCATTTTGGTTCTTTTTCACGTGTTTATTCAAGAAATTGCATCCTGTATCGACTGTAAATTTTGGATTTTTCGCACTTTGCAAAAGAAAGATATACATATTTCCTCATAAACAAACCAGTGCATCCCAATTTTGCAGTTTTACAGTGCAAAGGAGAATAACTAATTTGTATACCTCTGTGCTAGGATTCTGCGTACTTATCTGCATGTCATGCGGGTTCAGTACATCTGCCACAGGCTAAGTTACTGCCGATCAGGAGCATTATGTATAATATATGAACAAAATGCCAAGAGAGATCATTACTTCATTAGCACAAAGCCTTATTAATTCTTGTGTGTGCTGCTGCAGGAATCCTGCCAAGAAGTTCAAGCTGTAATAGGTTTCTTGAAACCACAGGTGATTTTCTTTTGAACCTCGTTCAATGTATTGACCTTTCCTGAGCAGGTGCTCCTTGCTAAGCTCGTATGATTTGTTCTTCTTAAAGTTGGTATGAAAATATATTTGCAGGCTGTTTTTTTGGAGTTAGATTCAAGTCGTGTGGCTGTACTTACCCCTCAGAATCTTAAGGTCCGTGCTTGTATCTTTATATGCTCATTTGTTGAGTTTTCTGGTTTGTTTATTTGTGTACCGTATGTATATGTACGTGTATCTGTACTTCTAAGTAGTATCCTTACTTGACGAAAGTCCAGTGATGGTAGGATGCATGATATCTCTTGTCCAGAAGAGAGATCTTCGACGTTCCGTATACTCCCCCTACCCCGGCAAATACTTTAGCTGAATTTGGAAAGAGGTGCATTCCGTTTGTTTTTGAGAAGGTTCATTATTATTTCTAGACCCTTGAAGCATGCCAGTATCAGAATCTCTGCATTGCCTTAATATGTTAACTGATTCCTATTTGGAGTTTCAGATTGCACCAGTGTCGTAGATTTCCTGTGTGTGCTTACAGCCCAACCACCTTCTGTCATTATAGTCTCTCTCTCTCTCTCTCTCTCTCCCCCCTCCACCACCACCACCATCTTTGCCTTATCTTCACGATTCAGGTAGTGTTATGGTTATGATTTATTTTACTTACTCCTCATTTCTTGAAGTTTGAGGTGGTATCATAGTCGCAGTGACACCTACATTTAGTGATGCTCCAGCCCAAGAACCTGGCACCCTCTCTCTCTCACCCCAACACCTTCTATACTTGTCCAGTCGCAGAACCTTGTACCAGTTTCGCCACTAGCTCCTGCTACTGTTTTGTGCAATTAAGGGTGGTGTTCACAGCATGTGGTAATGGGAGTAATTATAATCTTTTCTGATTTTTTGAAGAACAGTAATAGATATGGCCCTCTGCCCTCGATCAAATGCTAGCATAAACACATATCACTGTGTGTTTGGTACTGTCCCAAGGGTATTCTCTTATAGGCTTGCGTAGGTAGCGAAAATACAGGGACTAATAACCGACTGGCCTACCTATGTAATTACCCAATTTTAACTGCTGCTTGGTCGCCTAAGACAAATTTGCTCAGAAGTTGTTTCTGACCAAGTAAAATACGTGTGTTGCATACGTATAATCCCAAAGAAGTTGAGACCCTTGTTGGGGAATCAATCTTAGGGTTGCTTACATCACATTTTCGCATCTGCAAGGAAACTCAAAGTAGCAGCATCTTCATAGTTTTCTTTATGACTGACCTTGCAAAGGGAATACCTGTAAAAAAGGTGGTAGGGATTCTTAAAGCTAACCTCCCTAAGGGTTTAGCAGAATGGGATGGGGTGAACTTATTAGTCCAGGAATAAGCGATTACTAGAATAAGTGATGAGAACCCTTGTATCCCAGGTGTATCGACAAAGAATGTAATCAGAAACATGAAACCTCTCATCTTTTCTCTTCAGGAAAAAATCCCAGTTACTTAGAGTGTAGAAAACCAAGCAGTTTTATCTTCTTATCTAATCAGTTTTGCCGTCAACCCTGACTGTCTTGTGGTACTAGAGAAAATCTTTTCTAGTGATCTGGAGATTCTTGAAAGATTGGTGTTGTGTTTTTGGTGCTTTGCAATAGCTCCTGAACCGTATTTCAGTTCTTCAAAGTAAGGGGTATTACTGAATTTAGAGATTGCCAAGTCGTGGGGTATTTTACTGTCAACATCCACCACCATCTCGTCAAGAGAGGAGTAAAATTTGAATATGAAATGCCCTATGCTGTTTGATAGCTTCTTGGAGAAGCTTAGACTTGCGATTGGCAACGGCATGTAAAATCATTGGATCATATGTCATGTGGACCTTGGATGATCTGTTAGCAATTTGAGTAGTTTTCATTTGTGTTCTGACCCATCATATCGTGCAAAGGTTGGCTATTGGCCGGGCAGTCTAGAGGCCCAATCAATTTGCTATGGTTGGGTTCTGCAAGTTTTGACCTGCTATGGGTGGCCCGAAGATTTTGTATCTTCCATCTTAAAATAACCTTTTCATTTTATTTGCAAGATACACTTTACTATCCATCCTTCGGGAATAAATTTTCATTGAATCTAAAGTTAAGATCAATATTTTTAAACTCGACTGTTGTGGATCAGGAAAGGTTAAAACTGCTTAGCTACCACTCATGTTTTCAGACATTCAAAAGTCACCTTGAAGTAGAGAATTAAAGAGTTATACAATTGTGTGGCCTGGCATGATATGGCTTTGGGTCAATGACATATCCCGAGCCTGATTTTCTCACAGCGAGTCCCTGCATGTAAGCCAATGGCCAGCCACTGGTATTGTTGAGAAGTCAAGTTAGGCATCCAAGTGACCATACTCATATAAGCTTCTGACAGCTTGTGGCCACAAGCCGGGTTGAGATATCAACTGTGAGATGTTTCACGCTTTATGTAGTGGAGAAGTTGTAGAGCTTTTGGTAGTGAGACCTTTGTCAACATTTTATAGGTTAGGAGTCATGGCCAAACTTAATGAGGGGTTTTTTGGTGCTTTGAAGAGCTTTTAGTTGGCATTCATAGCTTTTTTGTAGATGGGATCCATCTTCACCAATGCTTTATTTTTGAAGTGACATTTTCTTGCATAATGCATATGAGCCCCGTCCCTTTTCCCTTTTCTACATTTCCGCGTGTAGAGCTAGTTATAATTACCTTTTCATTTCTTTTGTCTATTTTTATTAGAGTTTTGTTAAAACAACATGCTAGAGGAGCGTAATGCAGTACAAAGGGAGCTTAAATGACCTATATACTCAGAGAAACTATCCAAAAACTCTTAAAAGGCTGCATTGCAAGAATCCTCCTTGGCCAGAAAAAATAAAAAGAGGATTTCAGCTGGTCCACACCCTCTCACGCCCTTTCATTCCTTTCCAACCAAATGCTCCATAACGCCAGAGGAAACACACTCTAGACGTAGTTGTTAGTATTGTACGACACTCTAGACAGTAACCCCTTGAGCGAGACAATATTTCACGGGCATCAGAACTAGCTCTATATTCTAGGCGTATCGACGTGTATCGCATCTGTATCGGCCTATACAAACTTTACCTTCTGGCCTTTTTTGATCAAACATTAGGGTCGGGTTAAAATTGACCTGGTTCTTAAGAAACTCAATCTTTCCTCCTTTTCTGGTCGTCGTTATCTCTTAGAGAGGCCGCGGGATATCTGATCTAGGGTTGTCGTCTTGCCCAGCCAATCCTCTGTCTCTCCAATTGATAGGGGACATGGAGGTTTCTTCCACGGAAGTGGATGACGGTCACTGAGGCAACTGGGACACCCTGTTTTTTGAGTCCTGTGCACTTCCATTACTTGATTCTTCAATCCACAGCAATGTAGATGCTCGATTTGTGTAAGTGATCTCCCTTTCAAACTCATCTAGTGGTTAGTCTCCATTTGTCTCTTTTCCCCAAGTTACTGACACTTACGAAACTTTCTCATATCTGTAACTTCTACTGCTTTTTTATTAGAGTGTTATCTTCTGCTAGTATAGTGGGCGGTGGCACTCACCACCAAAAAGTGGTTTTTATGTTAATAGTTGTTTTTCCTCCTTTGCCATTTGGAACTGGCGTATTCCTCTGCTTTGGGTTCTATATACTCGTTTGTTCACTCCATCTTTATTGTTTTTATATTTTCCAGCTATATGGTTTTTTTTCTATTGCTTTCTCAACAACTACATGACATGATTTATAAAGTTTAGTTTTATGTTCCAATGTGCTTTATTTACTATCATATTGTGATTGTGAACAGTAACATATTATACAGGATAAGAATCGCGGTACTGAAAATTGGCACTTGGATACGCGATACATATCTTGATATGACAACCATGTCCTAGAGGTCAAACCACCTCCTGTGTGTCTTACACAGACCTGCACTAAAGTACTCAATCACAGATTTGATCATAACCCACTATATGAGAAGGAGGTTAAACCATCTTCCACAAGAACAAAATAACTCAGTGACTCCTCATTGGACTTGGGGACACATGGCAATTGTTCACATTTATCTTTTCGTGCTTCCTTGATTTGTCCCCACAAGCACTGCTTTCGTCACCACCTCCCGACTAAAAAAGCACACCTTCAGAGGTGCTGATGGCCTTCCAACTGACTGCCAAACAGCTGTGGGAAATGACCGAATAATAAGAACTAAGTGAAAAAAGCAACAAATAGGACCTGCCTTCCAGACCACTCTATCATCCCCATCACTTGAGAGTCCTGACTAAACAGAGCCTTGGAAGAAAATTGTGCGCTGGTGAAAAACTGAGTACCTCTGGCAACCGCGAAAGCACCTCATCCACTCTCACGTCCTTATTAATGGCTCTGAAAAGAGTGACGGATAATTCTTACATAGCTCCTCCTCACCATTACCAAGTATCCATACCAAAACCTTACCCAGGCCCCACCTTGTGCATCAAACAAATATGTACCGAAGTGGTGCATACCCTTCAAGGAGGAGCCATCCGATTGCACCACATTCTTCAAAGACGTTTAATAGAGTTGGAAAAACTGCTCTACCTTGCACTACCAACTAGTAAGAACCCCTACGCCAGTAAACCACTGGAAGTCCAACTTCACCTTGTTGGGCACCTAAGAATTGTTGAAGTGACTTTGCAGGTTGCGGTTAATGCCTCAACCACCCTTAATGTGGAATTTCAGTACCTCCCTGGTCAACAGTTGCTCGGTATTATCCATTCGAATACTAAAATAACTAAAAACTTGTTCATGCGATCGATAATCTCGTTATGACCAAAGCAATGACCTTTTTCGTGTCCTTTAGGCTAGATGTTAGCAATGCCATTGTCGTTTCGAGCTAGCTGCTCCATGCGCTTGTCCATTGCCGTACTAGTACCGCTTTGGTACGTTCACCAAACCTTTCCCTATTTTGGTTACTACGAGAATAGCTCAAAGAGATATGAAGGATACAGGGCTTGAGAAAATCAAATAAAATGGCTCTTCAAGGTGAGACCAACCTCTAATGATTGAGCTAGAGCGACTTAAGTGAAGTTCATTTGGCTGAGGTAATATTTACTAAGAAAAAGCTGAACCTTCGGAGTTTATTCTCGAGGATGTAAGTGATAAACTGCTTTTTTTGTTAGGAATAAATGCATGATAAGAATTAAATTAACTGAGATTCATCTATGCAGCCTATTTGTGAAAAGGGATTAATAAACGAAATTATAGTTTTTTTCCTTCCTTTTGGACATGAAGTACTCGTATGTCAACTTTGTCCTGCAGCAAATTTGGTCTACAAGAACTTTTTGAGAAGCACGTATATAGTCTTATGCAATAAGTTTGAACTGAGTCTGCAATGGCACTTTGTAGACACTAAACTCGTTATGGAAGGACTGAAAAGATCACATTGGGGAACCAGTTTTCTCCTGCTTTAAGTGATATGAAATGAGAAATTGCAAAATGTAATTCCAAAGCAAGATCTTGAAGGCTAGTCTACAAGAGCTTTTTCCTCTGCTCTCTCAGGTACACTAGATATAAATAGCCTCCAAAATGCTCTAAGGGCAAGATTTACAAGCTTTCAAACCACAATTCGGGCCAGAAAGTCTTAACTAGACCTAGAAATCCCATATGCATTGAATAAGATGGATTATTATCATAGCAACCAAACATAAAGTTTCAAATATCAATAACATGTAACGATTTATTTATCAAATAAAAAAGTCAGTACCTTGATCTTTTTGAGGCAGAGGAAGAAGCAGTAGAATATAAAGAAGATATCTAGGGAGCCATGTTACATGGACCGGGTGAAAGGGCGGGGTCGACACGACCTAATATGCATATCTGTACGGGAACCGTGTCAGACTCGCCGTCCACGGTACGGATACCCCACATTGACACTTCCATGGGAAGAAGATAGTGGAAGAAGATCAAAGAAAGAAGAAGGGCTGCAGAACTCGTGACGGAAGAAGAAGAAGAAGAATAAGGAGGAGGGGGAGAGTTCGAGAGAGGCCGTACATTTAAATCAAATAGGAAGCTAACTGGCCGTTGACCTATCTTTAATTGATGAGATGTTCCATTGTTTCTTTTTCCTTCTTTCTTTTGGAGAAAATATATTCTCAACCCCAAGTTTCATACACCCCAAATTAAGTAAAAAAAACTCCGACTTTACCCATATAATACTCATCACGTTACAAGTATACCCTTAATATTCAAACATAATTGTATAAGTTCGGATGTGTCCCCATGTCTGTGTTTGATCAAGGATCCGTCCTCGTATCCGGATTTAGTCCGACACTTGGACACGTACCCGATCTGGACATCGAAACCGAGTCTGTGTGACATAGCTAGGGAGAGGGGGAAGGCCAATGAGATCGAAATCCAAGCACGCATTGTTGTCTTCTCTGATATCACCAGCATTAATAACATTAATCAACCATGACCGTTACCAAGATTGTATGACTATAATGCAAATTACAGTTATGTTACCTTGCAAATCAAAAAGCTAATTGTTGGTGCATATCGAAGATTGCACGTTTTATGGGGTAAGTGGAGCCATACTAATCTAAGACCGTTTTTCTCGTGCTGAAAGCTGCTTCGGAGGCCAAGGTGGACATAGGGATACTCAACATGTCACGAGCTATCCTTGCAAGCGAAAACCGATACTCAATACTTGAAAACATCCGGTGGCAACTTCCAATCAAGGTAAGACTCTTCTAAATACATATCTAGCTGAGACGTCTTCACGCAACCCCAATTTTGTTCTCAATAGTATCATAATTGCCCATCTTTTCACATTGTCCACTACCAATGAGATTAGACATACTTGAACTTGATGCTTGGATACCACTTGCCGAGGGCACGGAGTAAAGGCCAACATTCTCATCATAAATCTCTTTAAGGTCAGCAAGGATGGCCTTGCTCTATGTTTTACCAATTACAGGCCCATAAAGCTTTTTCAATGGGAACTCAATCAGCTTTATCTTATAGCTAGGGTAGAAAACTACCACAATCGAGAGTTACACTATATATAGACCAATATTTGTCAAACTTTTTAAGCATTTCTTTGGCTATGCCTTTCAAGAGACCGGTACCTTCTGCTAGAGCATGTTGCAAAAGCAATTGAATCCTTCATACAACATGAAAGTAGATAGTTGTCTTTGGATATGTGGTTCCTGACTCTTGAGAACATGCTTTTAAGATCATAAAACAGTTGCAAGAGTTATGAAATGGTTTGAATTCTAGTCCACTCTTCACTTGAGGACAAAGTTTGTAATTTGGGTTTGTTAGTTGAAAATGAGAGAAGGTGGGACGGAATGACAAAGCTCTCTTGGGCATGAGGCAAGTCGAATGCCACCGAGTTGTTGCATATTGGCGCAAACGTCTTGGGTCGTTTAATCCCAATTCCTTTAAACACCCGGCAAACTTCTATTTCCCTTGTGAGAGCTTTTAATATACTTCACACTCTCTTGAAGTTTCAACACATCTTACGCAATCAAGTTCAGGATATGCTTACAACAACGAATTCTGCCTCCAAGAAGCCTTATGATTTTCAAATTCAATAAAGTATCATAGGTAACAGAAAACGTAGTGTTAACGCTTGCATTATCCAGGGTGAGCGCACATAGTTTGTCTACAATCCCCCGCCCTCTCATTAGATCACCAAAGTCTATTGCAATTGTAGAATTAGTACGTGGGGCCTCGACATAAACATAGTTCAATATCTTTTTGTGCAACTTCCAATCCTTGTCAATGAAATGTGTTGTTCTGCACATATACCCATTCGTTGTAATCGATCTCCATCGCGAGACATACTTTTCCCAGTAAAGACCGAAGTAACGCAAGAAATCTTCTCTTTTCTATGTAAAACCCCTTTAAGATGTCGTCCTTCGCAGTGTTATGTGTAATGTGCTTCACATCTAGATTTAGAACTGAATGCAATTTCCGAGTGCCTTTATACTCGACAAAAGAGGATGGATATCCATGTTGAATGATGGCCGATGCTAACGCTTCACGATTTGCTTCTTGATTGCATCTAACAGATCTCATTGCACTTTTACTTGTAATTTTTTCAAAGAAATAAGTAACTCAGGTGTTTTCCTCGAAGGGCATGGACTTCGTAAATGATGTCTCATGTTAGACGTGCCATGAGAGCTATCAGTATGTGAACTTTTTGGCAGTATTTGCACTTGACACACCTTGACCCTCTTCCATTATACTCTTGTTATAAAAACTCCACCTCCTGGCTTCGTTGTTGTGTAAGCTTCACGTAAGTCCAAAATATCCTCTGACTTAGTGGACATGCCTTCGAAAAGAGAAACCAATTGATATATATTAGTGTTTAGAAATATAAAAACATATTGGCCTGATAAGACCCACTACTGGAACTATGCTATTACTGTGTGGGATTACGGGAAACCCTAGCTCATTCAAAGGGTGGATTGGCATAATATATCAAGTACTAAAAGGCAAAATCATCACAACAGTAATACATTAATTTAGGCACCCGCCTACCACCCCACATAATTAGCAGCAAGTTAACACGTACATAAAAAGCTATCATTAAGAAAAGGATAACCAAGCTCCAACCCAACTCAGACAACAAGTCTCATATATTAGTTGCTCCCTTCAGAACAAAACACAAATCTCAAAATAACACAATACAGAGTATGAATCCTCAAACTAGATAGATAAAGAAAGACCAAACATAACATTTAAAACATCGATACATCAAACCCATCAGGTCAAAATGTAAACATAAAAAGGAATATCACGAACACCCATTCACACAAACTCAACCACATATTATCAAGAAGATAACAAATAAAATCATTATGTCTGGAAAATATTGCTTGATTAGAGAGAAGAGAGAGACGTTGGCAAGAGGTGGAGCCAGCAACAGCGAGAGAGCCTGCCCGCAACGGAGACGGCAAGAGGTACTGTTAGCGAGAGTCAGGATCGAACTCGAAGGTGGTGGAATCACAAGTTGAAGGTGGAGAAAAGCTGAAAAGGTGGATCGCCAGCTTGGAAGAAAAGGTGGAAAGCTGAAGTCATGTTTGAATGCGGCTGAAAGTTAAATTTGGGGATCAGGGGGCAAGAGGCGCTGCTGCCGGTAACGAGAGGTGGTGGAGTAATGGTTGAAGGTGGTGGAGTCATGGTTGAGTGTAGTGGTCCTAGTGGAGAACCTGGAGCAGCGCTTGGAGAAGTCTGAGGAGTGAGGAACGAGGATCTAGGTTTTTTTTCTAGTTTCTATAATAACCCATTTGGACCCATGGGTCGAGATCGCCCAGCCCAACTGACCCTTCTATGAGCAACCCAATTCTGACCCATATTGAACCCATAGGAGACATGGGTCAGGTTGGGGTTGCCCGCGGTGGCAAAAAACCAACGGGTTGGGTTGGGTCCTAAGGGTTGGGATAATTTTTGCCAGGCCTAATTATTGCTCTTAGAAACTTGCTATCTCCTTGCCTACACGAAGAAACAGTATCTTAAGGTGCCAGATCCCAGGCAACATGTTGTTTGCTACTCAATGTGAGCCTTCATTGCGTGGTCCAATGAAATGTGAGCCAATGGTGACGAGTGTTATCTTTCTCTGCATGCTGTTCTTGGCAGTATTGCTGATGTCACTTTGATGATTAGAGCATGAGAATATTGGACACTGGAAGGCATGCTCTATCGACTTTGGGCACTCACTAGATGATCTGCTTTTGTTCTCTTCTTCAGTGTGAATATATGCATTCTATGCGAGAAATGGTTATTATTTTTCTTTCCCAATCAGTGAAGCAGTGGAGTGCTAGGTCTTGATTTCCCGGTTGAAGAAGGTTTAAGCTATAATACTCTGGACTATTTGTCAGGTGAACTGGAGTAGTTCATCCACTAGTTCAATATAACGAGTACCTGCTGGTCTCTCTCCTTGAGATTTTTTTTGTTAATTATGTTATTTCTGGCCTTAATTTTCTCTTTCCTACCTTTCACTTGCAAATGAGCTCAGTTAATTTCACCAGGTACCAACATTGAGAGAAATGGTGGTGATGTTGAAGAAAAACAATAATTTGTTTGGAGTACTCTACGGCTGGTTTCTTGCCAGGGTATGGTCATGACTCCCAATTTTATTGTTGGACTGTTTCACGTCTCTCTTTTTTTCTTTTTCAAATTTAAGTGGAACACCTGTGGAGTTCATTATTTTTTGTAGGCATCTTTCTTGTTTCTCACATAGTTCATTATTTTGTTTAGGCATCTTTCTTGTTTCTCACATGTTCTTTATATTTAGATGGCTAATAAGCTTGAGGTTTTCCCTGGTGCGGAGTTTCGTGTGGCATTTGAAGAGGCAATGAAATACGGCGGCAAGGTGATACTTGGCGATCGTCCGGTACATGTAAGCAACCTTTCAATGAGTTGTCGCTCTTTCTCTGCCCTTTAGCCTTCCTTTCCTTGGAAACAAGAAAGGTGTACCTTCTGAGTTCCCTCTTCATGTCTTAGACCAAGCATGAAAGGTGCGTGGTTGTGCTAGTTGAGAAATATATTTAGTACAGATATGGCATGGAGCTTGGCCCCAGTAGTTAGGGAAAGCTTTTTTGAGTTGAGTTCAAATTACATGTTTATTTATTCAGAGTAGCATTTTTGTAAGTTTTGAATCTGCGAGTAGGCAATGTTCAGCACTCTAATACTGAATATTCGGTTAGCGAAAGCTTTCTGAATTTGAGTTTGAATTACATGTTGATTTAGTCATGAGTAGTTTTTTTTTTTTAAGTTTTGAATCTGTGAGTAGGCAATGTTCAGCAGTCTAATGCTGAATATCACGTAGTCTCATCATCTTATGGGTCTTTGTGTTTATGCTTAATCTCAAGCAACTACCCAGGAGGAAATTTTTATTATTAATTATCTGAAATTTTGAGGTCTACTGAATAGGTAACATTGCGGCGGACATGGGGAAAGATGCCACTTTGGCATAAGACAAAATTAGTGTACTCGTTACTGTTTCAATCAATTTTCTTACCATCTCCTGAAGAAGTTAATAAAATGGTACGCTTCCTTACATGTTTATGCTATTGGGGAGGTTTTATTTAAGTTCAGGGTAATAAAAGATAAGGACAGCCCATATAAAGAATGTTTCACAATGTATGTCGTGATAATTAATGCTGTTTCGACTATCTTCAGCTGAAGGAAATGGATGACGCCGACATGTTGACTCTGGTGATTCAAGAACTGAGCAAGAAGTTCCCCACTCTGATGGAAACCCTTGTACATGAGCGAGATATGTTAGTGTCTCAAAATTTTACCTGATCATGTTATGAAATCTCCTCTCCCCCCTCATTTTGGGTTTTTCCTACTCTCTGTTTCTGTCTTTGGGGCATATCTTTCCAGGTCGAGCCTGCTCCCATGTAGTGATGTCTACTGTTTTGTAGCTGGTACTTCTTTCAGCACGTACACACAACATAATGGAATTTATGACGCTTAGAAACATACTTGTGCTATATGCTAAACAGGATATTTTGACGGGAGAAGAGATGATCACTTTCGTAGATCAGTACTTTTTATTCATGGTTAGCTCATAAAAGAGATCTGAATGTTAGATGGATATAGAATCTTGAACATACGTTAGTAGATGGCCTGAACTCTGTTCTGCAGTGACCAAATTATGGGACGTAGTGTGTTTTGAATACTGTTATACTTGTCCACATAGAACGCGTGTAATTGAGGTGTTTAGAAGAGATTTTTGATCTATGGGAATCTAAGTTGTCAACCAGTTATGCTATAAGCTTGAGGGTCCAGCACAGGAGCGAACTTTCCTGGAAACAGGTAAAGCTATGTGATGAAGTGAGGTGTTGGAAGAGCATATCCTCTCTTCCTACTTACCTAGACAACATTTGCCCTTTGCAGTTGAAGGATGAAGAAAGAAAAGAAGAAAAAGAAAACAAAAACGAGGGAGGTAGGCGAAGAGCAGAAGATTGAAATGATTTTATCTAAAACTGATAGTGCTTATATGTGATAATCAATGGAAGATGATTATTGCTCTGCAATTCGCATGCCAACTGTTGCATGTTGATTGCCTCTTCGGTTCATAAGTTTCTTCTTTGATTCCTATTGCATATTTTATAACATGTTCGTACATCTAGGTACATGTCAACCACATTACTAAAAGTTGCCAGTGAGCATAGCTCAGTTGTTGCAGTTGTTGGAAAGGGGCACCTTCAGGGAATTAAGAAGCACTGGAAGCAGCCTGTCGAGGTCAGTAAACATTTGTGCTCCTGGCAATATCTCTATACGCCCCGACAGAAAAGTATATATGCAAGGCGTGTGGCTTTGACAATTCATATAGCATATCTTTTAGAGAGATTAGTCTTCCCTAAGAAATTCATTACTATGTTGCAGCTGATGGATCTATTGGATATACCTTCCAATAAACCAATTTTTTCTGTGGCGAAGATTCTTAAAACTCTTGGAGTTGCCGTTGCTGGGGTGGCCATAGTTTCTGGTATCTGTCGCTCACGCAGGAATTAGTTCAACTTCTGCTTATGCAAAATGGTCAAGAACTTCACAGTTTTTTCTCTTTTTTCCCCCTCAATAAAGTTCTCCCTTCATTCCAATATTTCGAGGTCGTTTGTCTTTTTCTAAGATAGAAATTGAATACATGTACATTGCTTTAGGCTCGAATTGTGAAAACTATGGATGTGTACTAATTGATCATGCAAATCCAAATATCCATTTTGAGTCCAACTCAACTCTCGACTTATTTAAGACTGGCTAAATTAGGACCTAGGAGTAAGTCAAGATATTGGGCTGACGCTGATCAACATATAGCCCACCCAATTTTTTTTTTGTATTTTTGTGAAGTAGGCGGCTATTTACATAATTATAGAGATTATTTTCGGGATAATATCACTTTTATTCTTGAGATTAGGAGTAAAATACAACCAACTACTCAGTTTGACAAATGGACACCATATCTAAAATTTGAAAAAGCTTAATGTTAGATTTTGGTGACATTAATTAACGATTTTGGGTTTACGTGGTAATTTTGTATTCTAAAATGTCAATACTACATTTAATTCATTAAGTACGTATGAAGTTTTGTATACGTTTCTCTCTCTCTCTCTCTCTCTCTCCCCTATCTTCCATCGCTGCCACCAGAGTCACCCGCCAGAGTTGCCATTACAAGTCTACAACACCTCCACAACCCACAACCATTAAAGATCCAACCACTATCAGACTGATGGCTGCTTACACCTACCACACCCAACTCACATCCCAAATTTGACCCATGATCACAACTCTATTGAACTGACTGCCGTGGCTCCACCAGCCACCATTACACCCTATGCCTTTTCCTGGACTTTTCTATTCATCCAGTTTCTTTCTTGCTACCAAAATCACATCATAACACCTCGTGCGATTCCATCATCATTACCCTCTAACTTACCCAAGCCAAACTCAGAAACCTCATTGCACCACCACCATATCCTCCACAACTATCACCACAGCACCACCTAACACCATCAACAACCCTTGTCATGACCCAACCCTTATTTACGCTGCAGCCAACCCCTACCAAATAGCACAGCCCACGGTACCACCACGAATTCACATTGTACCCATAACACCCCAATCTTACCCCTACTGTCATCACCCTCTACCGCCCTTCGTACCCCGATTCATCGGCCTGCTATACCTCTATTTAAAATCCAACCTAACATCATCACTTCTACCAAATGGTGTTGGTTATGGTAGGGGTGGGATGGGGTGCTGTGACTGGAGGTGGAGCGTAGAGGGTTGAGATACGACCTACAGATCTAATGGTATAGTAGTTACTTATTTAGATGGGCCAATTACGCTGGCCGCCCCCAAATTTTCTCGAATTGCTATTTGGTAGCCTAAACTTCATCTCAGCTATCTGGCACCATAAACTTATATAAGTGTGGCATGAAACATCCTTCAAGCACTTTTTGGTCAAAAAACTCTCCGGGATGATGGCTTATTGTTAGAGGGCATTTTTGTCAAATCAAGTGCTTTGGGGGCATTTTTGGCAGGTCAAGTGCTTTGGGGGGGGGGGGGGGTGGGGGCAATTTTAACAATTGAAGTCCAATTTGGGGGATATTTTTGGCATATGGAAACATTTTTTGAGGCTGAATTTTTTGGCTTGAATTCTCAGCCACCATGGAAGTGGCTGAAATTTTTGCCAGAGTGGGATGAGGGGTGGTGGTGAATCATGAAGAACGCCACACCACGGTCGGCCAGAAAGAGATTGTAGAACCGATTTTGATGGAAGGATGTAATTTTAATTCTTGTTAAGCCATTAGATAAGGCTTGATGATTGGTGTGGGAGATAAGGGCGTGGGTATGGTGATTGGTGGAGGTCGTGGGTGGTGGGTATGGTGATTGGTAGAAGCAGTGGGTGGTGGGTATGTTGATTTTTTGAGCTGGGAATAGGGTTGCAGATTGGTGGTGGTGGTGGTGAAGATGGAAGGTGGAAGATGTTGGGGGGGGGGGGGGAGATGATTGCAAAAAATGTCCCCCCAAAATTGAGTTAAATAACCACTCTGACGAGTTTATTGGCCGAAATATGGTCGCGGGGTGTTTCATGCCACACTTATATAAGTTTGTTGTGTGAGATAGCTCAAAATAAAGTTCGGGGTGCCAAGCACCAATCTGGATAAACTTAGGGGACGCCCAACGTAATTAACCTTGTCTAGAATGTTAAGGCCGGTTGTATTCCATGTGGTGAACAAACATAAATGACATTTTCTCAAATATGAGTCCTGGAATGTAATTATCCCCGATCTCAAGGACATAAATGATATCGTCCCATTGCTATGCATGAGACATTCTCTGCAATCTTAAAGCATGCATTTGAGCATGTAGGAAAACTTTAAGGTTAACTACAACCATGTCCCTGAGATTATAGTGAAATTACATGCGTGTCCATTACTTTGGACAAATAACACTTATATCCGCTGACTAAACATATCACTATTATACATAACAGTTTGAAGCGAAAAGACCAGATTACTTATGACTTAAGAATCTAAAATTTCAAATGTTGTTGTTTATTTTTTCCCTAGTCTCTCCTTTTTCCCCTGTAACTCCAATCACTACTACCACCTCAACACCATCACAAGGCCACCTATGAATCATTGCAACACCACCAACCATTTGCCACATCACCAACAACTTGAATTTCTAGAAGGCCATTATTCTGGATCTGGCTTATTGGGCCATAAAAGTGGAGTCAACCACTAACGAACCTCGTCGTTGCATTGCCACCCATCACTTTCACCATTGCACACAATCAACCTACAACTCAAATCCTCGTCAACAACATTGTAGCCACTATCCTGCAAAACCCCACCACTACAACCAAACCAAAAACCTTCCACGGCCACAGTCACCACTATCCACCAAAGCCAAAATCCATCCACCAAAACCAACGCCGCCAACTCCACCATCTATCAAAGCCAAAACCCACCACAACCAATTGCTATTACCAACTGAAATGTATGAATTTTTGATCTTTTAAAAATGAAATTTACAAATAAAATCTATAAATAAAACCACTGCACGACACAATATCGAATCTGATGCCTCATGGCTATCTGATAGATTGCCGAATCGACCACGATAGCAGTTGGGTAAGGGAAGGGTGGGGGCAGCGACGAGTAGGCTTAATTGAGAGTTAAAGATGGCTAAAATGAAGCTGCTATTAGTTTGACATTTTCAAAATCTTGATCTAAGGGCGAGATGTCTCTAAGCGGAAAAGGATTGATGTGGGGGGGGGGGGGGGGGAGTTAAGGAGAGAGAAAATTAGGGTTTCAAACCCTAATTTGGAAAAAAAAGCAACGTTCAAATTTGTATATAACAATATATAATGTATGTACCAAATAAGGGTACTATTGGTATTTTAAAAATAAGTATCTATGACATCAGAAAAAATGTTTGATATTTTAACGAATCAACAACAGAAGGACACGACTAATATATTTTGAAACTTAGTGTCCTTGATTTGAATTTTACCTTAACTTCAAGGACATAGCTGTAATTAATCCATAACCTTATATCGTATAGTCAAACCTACTCCGATTAGGTATTTCGCAAAGATACAAAATTGTTTAAATCAACTTGTAAAGTTACTAAAAATAAATCAGATCATATTTTAAAGTTACTAAAAATATATATATCATATTTTAAAATAACATTGTTCTATAATCAAGATAATACAAAAATGTCTCTGTTTAACAACTTTTTATTCAAATGCTAATCATTTTGTCACAGTTAAATTACTTTTAGCAATTTTTTCCTTTCATAGCTTAAAGGCTATCTTTTTATTTTTACAAAAAATTAGCATAAAGAAAATAAAAAGTAATTATAATTTAAGATAAATTTGCTTTTGACAAACAACTCCCATACTCATGCTTCAATTGGCGATAGGGGAAGGAAGGGCTCCGACTGTTGTTCTTTCAAGTGAGAGGTTTGCCCTTTTTTTTTTTTTTGACTTTGTGATCATATTTTGTCTTTGATTGTGTCGATCCGTTTGGCAGTCGGAGTAGATATGTGTCGATATATTGTATGGGTGGGGTGGATTGTTTGACGATTTATTTTGTGGCAGCATGCGATGATTTTAGTTTTGGTATTGCGAATGTTTTGATCCAAGTCACGATGATTTTCTTCCGAATCATAAATCTAAACCCATGGAGTGGTATGTGTGTAATTTTGGCATCCATGTACAGATCATGGCATCCAACCATGGCAGGGTTGGCTCAAATGTGGTGTTCCTCGTCGCTGATTAAGTCATCCATTCAAATTTTCACGTGGCTCGATGAGTCAAATGAGAAGTTTTGGGTTTGTTCAAATTCTATGTTACGTTTAGTAGTTCTACAATTTAGTTTCCGCGATATATTGGATCTTGTTGTTCTAAGCAATGCTTGAAATGGTTGCTCTCAAATTAAGATTAGGATTGAAATGTCTTTTCAATGAGGTAACCGTAACAATGGAGCTTGCATGCTTGAAAGTGACAAATCTTACTAGTTTTAGTGCGACTATACTTTTTGGAAGGCATTTATATTGACACTTTATACACGTTTGTGAAGGTTTTTAAAGTTAAGTGTGCTGTAAACCTATAGCAGAGGTACACTTTTGTTAAGGTTTTGTGAAGACGAATCGATAGGTTTTGATGCTAGAGAGAAGAACTTTTGAAAGAGAAAATGACTTTTACTTCTAAAAAGCCAAGTTTGGGTGGGGTGTGGGAGAAAAAGGGGGGATTCGAAGTGTTGAAGATCTTGGTGGTGTACTGTGCCTGGTTTAATGATGTGCTCACCTTTGGGTCGTGCAATCTCCTATTGTCTGTTCTGTCGTTATCACATTTGTTATCATTTCTGTAATCTTTACTCATTACTTTAAGTTGAATTATAGCGTAGGATATGATCTGCTTTAATTCAATTATAATGTGTCTAAATTTATTAAGTTTTTTGTTAATAATATTGTCTTTGTGATCATGTATAACGAGTCACTGAATGTCATGACCCCTTTTTAACCATGTGGCATCTTTTATAATCCCTGCATAAAATCCTTATTATCAATACTTTTCTCAACTTTATCAAAAAAAAAAAAAAACCACTTTTAAGCAAGTTACAACATGGCCACTTATGGTATATATGAGATTAATTTATACTAAACCTGTATTTGATTGCTTCCTTATCAATAAAAAAAGAAATGCTTAAAAGAAAATCAACAAATTTTGACTAGATCTTCTTAATTACAATTAATAATCACTAAGTATTTTTAATAACTTTTTTTTACAAATACGTTTAGTGATAATTCTTAATAATATTTTTTTAATATCACTAAATAAAAGTAGCTAAAAACAATTAACAACCATTAATTATTACTACACGAAAAAAAAAAGTTCCTCAACCCTAGTAAGAACCAAAATTTTGCAAAGAGTAGGACATGAACAACCATTTATCTTCGAATACTAAACTTGTTAATTACTTTATCCCACTTACCTGTTTTTTAAACTCAAAACACAAGCTGTTCTTAACAGGGTGGCAGTCCCCGGGCTCCAAGTTTTCCAGGTTCAAACGCTAAACTTGTTGTATCGTGCTTAATGATATTTGAACCCATTAACTAACTTCGGCACAACACTATTATTAATTACTGCAGAAAACTAGCTGAATGTATGAGGTGTTTCCGGGATCAAATGGCATTGAAATAGCCATTTATCAGGATAGCCACAATTACCTTTAGCGTCCAAGCCATTATACCAAGAGGAACCTTGTTTCTCCCCCAGAATTGGTAATGGACGCGTATACCCGTTACACAGTTTCTCTTAATCCCTTCACCTTTCATATTTTTTCAAGACCAAAAGTAAACTAAAAAGAAGAAATTTTGCAGAATCTGATGCAGAGATTAAGAAATACACTAATTCATAGAATCTGATGCAAAATAAGAGGGATGTATTGAGAGTGCTCAGTGGAAGGAGAAGTCATTTATAGAAATGGGCTCACGGCAAGATTGTTAGTTTTGTCCACTGCCCTGCAAACACCCAAAGGTGCCTTGTCTCATCATAGCAGGTATGCATTCCTCTCATGTGCGAAATTAAACAAAGCATACTTATACTAGTAATAATACGTAATTTGACTAAACTAGGTGCTTCAGTGTGTGTAACAATCAGATCATAGATTTCATGAAAATCTCACTGAAATCCGCTAAGATAATAAAGTTATCATCATAAGCACCAGATTCCCTCTGACAAATCATAACCAAAGCAGCGAGAATAATGCTTGAAAAGAAAGATGAATCGGGGCCGATTTCAAAAAGGGTTTTGATGCTCAGACAGCCAAGGGTTTGTCTTCAGTCTCTGGTAGAAGACCCAGATCAGAAACTCTAGTCCACAAAAGCTTCATCACCGCAAGACACAAAACAACACACTTAAACAGAAAAAAGAAGAAAAACCCTCAAGAGGATTGACCAAAATCTGGCGAGGGACGGATGAGGAGGAGGAGGAGATTTGAGCCGCCAGACGTAGAGCAGAAGATCCTGTGGTGAGGGGTGAGAAGGAGAGGGGGAGGTATATATATATGGCCACCTTGTATTTGTGTGATGCAGCTAGGGTTTCCGAGAGAGGTTAACTAGTAATATTCATGATTGGGCTGTGGTCTTGGGTTCGGTTGTGGCCCAACAATGTATTGCCTTTTGGGTAATCCCAACTTCGTCCATTAGCAAATTCGAGGTGAGCGATCCATGGTTTTAAGTTATCACTGCTGACATACAATTTCACGTATAGATTTAGGAAAAATACAATCAAACTTAATAAGTTTGGCATATAAATGGGTCTTTCTTCTGATTATGAATTAGTTTGGAGCCTTTTTTTTTACACAATACATCGGAGTAGGTCAATCGAGAATAGCAGATAACTCAACGAAAAAGTCCACCACCACTCGATTCAAAACTTTGATGATACGTTACAAACCCACATTGATTATATCCACTAACTGCCCATTGGTTCGGACTTGGATGCTATTACAATTACTTCTCTCCTATATAATTCATTAATTGGATAATCTGCACCCAACCTTTGGTTGCTTTTCGCCTTCCTGCCGATGGCATGAGTGGTTATACGACATTGAATTTAGTGCTATAATGACATTTGATAAATGTCCTTGTCGCGGAGCATACCACAAGTTAGCCGCTATATGGTCTCTACATGCTCCGCATCCTTTATGGCATAACTTTTTTTGGGACATAGCTGCTAGTGCTCTTCCTTTGCTGTCTCTTTCCACTGCGCCACAACATCTTAACAGTACGTACAGGAAACTATATAAACTGCATCTTAGAACACAATTGAACTAAAGGTACTAGCATATTTGGTCAGGAGCCAAGATTACAAGATGCACAACTGACTTGACAACTCTGATACTAGACTATGTTTGATCATAATCTTTTGATTATGACTCTGAACGTTTTTGATCCTTTGCCAAGATACGCCTCAATATGCTCATTTATGATGCATAATGGTGGTCTCTTCAGTTGGACATGGTGTTCTAGTGGAAATCAAGCATACATAGTCCATGTGCCATATGCTAAAAGATGCAGCGATTGCATGAGAAATGGAAGAGAAATAGATTGGAGGGTCAGAGATGATTACGGATCATGGGCAGCTTGGTTGGAAAACATTATGCTAATAATGATGTCTTCACTTCAGGATGTTGAATTAGACCATCAATTGAATGCAGTAGCGGAGGCAGCGGGGGCCACGTGCCCACCTGTTGCCTTCTTCTCTCTCGTTTAGAGTACACCCGCAATGGTGCCCTTAGACTGCATGGATGAATTCACCGCCCACTGCATGACTGCATCAGCCTTCACTTTCAGGATATATCTGGCTTCAATTATCCTATGTAATCAAGCATATATATGTTGGTTGTAACGAACAAAGAGATACGTGGTAGATGAGATGTAGGGGCGGACCACCAAAGGTGATGGTGGAGGCCATAGCCCCTTCCTAAGTTCTTCACAATTTTGCTTCTTTCTATTTAGATCTCATGGTAATTTCATCTATAAGCCCCCTTTAACTAAGCTTTTAATGTAATAAAGTTTGGGAAGGAAACACTTAGGCAGGTGGAAGGAAGATGAGAAGTACATTAGATGTAAAAATGGAAAATGGGGGGGGGGGGGGGGGGGGGGGCGTGTGATGGAGAGGGAGAGAGAAATTGTTTTTAAGGTGGTAATTTAGGGTTTGGAGGGTGAGTTTTAGGAATGAATTTAAAAGTTGGAATACATTTGAAACATTGAAAAAAATTAATGGTCATGATTTTTGGACATAGATCCATGTGTTTTAATTTTGGCGCTAATATATGATGCTATGATAAGGGTACACAAAAAGGGGACATTTTACTGGAAAAATGTCCCTAACCTGTGACGTTTGTTAAAATGCCTATAAAAATATGACACTTTTACAAATTACACTTAAATTAGGGGTTCACAATAAAAGACGCATAATTTTTTTTGGATAAAGTGTAGTTATGTGTAATGTCGAATTAAGTTGGCCCACAAATTTTTGGGTTACCTTTGGATTTACCAGGGATTGAAAGTGAGTTATATATTGGCTACTCATAAAATTGTGGGTGATTCACTCCCACCCTCTCGATCTACGCTTGTTATAGTTCTCTGTTTATTGGGTTAATACATTATCACTTTTGTTAGACTTAATATTTTCTTTTCTCCTTTGTCAATTGGGTACCCATCCCATGCACAGTTTTTAACTCCGCCACTGATTGAATGAAGAAAGATTTGGAATACAATACGTGAGTAATCCGTTATGCTATGTGCGCGTTGTATATCTTTACTTTGTGATTTTCCCAAACAAAGAAGTTACATATTAACATCTACGTAGTAGATGCAGAAAGGATAATGATGTTTGAAATTTGTCTCAATTGCTACTAAAGTCTTCACTATGTCTTGTATATATACACAGATTCTAGAGTTCTAAAGCTAAAAGGCAGCTACATAATTTGAAATACAAACTGCAGATATGATCTTATCCTATTTTCTTGGAAAGATGGTTAGTTGCCAAATCTTCTAAATCAAACTGATTTGGATTTGAATTTAAATCTTCATTTAAATTTAAATCTTCATTATTCCCCGCAAACGTGGCTGCATGTATGAATAAAGGCCAAGTTTGGTGCGCAAATGTTGAAAAGCATCTCGAGACAAAGGCTTGGTGAAAATATCAGCGAGCTGCTGATTCGAAGGAACAAATCGAGTGACAAGGGATCCAAGGGCTACCTTCTCATGTACAAAGTGATAGTCCACCTCAATATGTTTAGTTCGTGCGTGAAAAACCGGATTAATAGACTCTTCCCAACCTATTCTGGTCGCACCCAAAAGGCCCATTGGGATCTTATTTTGCACGACACGTCCGCACAAGAAACAGTCAATATTCAACCCTTCCAACCGGTCAAAGACATGCACGCTCAAGTCACGTGTACTTTTCACTTTTTCTACGTGACTTCGTCACTAAGAAACTCATTCTTGCTCGACGCCTCATCAAGCTTCAATCGTCGCACTTCGCACGTCGCCCATCGACGCACCATGGCACTTGCCCAAGGAAGTTGGCCTTGGCCTTTCCCTTGGGGTCGGCCTTGGCCTCGGCCTCCCTCTAAGGGTTGGCCTTGGCCTTCCCCCAAGGGTTGGCATGTGGCCTCCATACTTAACACCTTCACTTTTCTTCAAGGGACCATACATCGTCCGTGACCTTTCTCGTCTATCGCCTGGACGTCACTCCTCGACCCTGTCGCCCGGATGTCATCTCCGCGACCCCCGTCGCCCATCGTCTAGACATCGTTAGGGTGCCATGCCTGCAACCCCAGTCGCTGGCGCAAATGCCAAGTCTGTGACCCCCGTCGACCGCGCCCGTGTGCCATCTCTGCGACCCCTGTCTTCGGTGCCCGTGCACCAACTCCGCGACGCTCGTCGTCCGTCGCCCAGGCGCCGTATCCGCGACCCCCATCGCTGGAGTTCAGGCGCCACACTTTAACATTCCGCCTCGCCATGGGCCATGCCACTGATACAGTCACGCCCCTAGCTCCTTGTCAAAATACAGTGCCCCCGACACTCACACACTCCACAGCGCCATACGCTGCGCCACTAATACAGTCGCGCCCCTTGGCTCCTTGTCACACTACCGTGCCCCTGGCACCTTACACACTCCACAGCTTCATGCACCGCATTGCTGATACAGCCGTGCCCCACGGCTCTCTGACACACTACAGTGCCCCCGAAACCTTGCACATTCTGTCCCGCCCGTGCATCGCGCCGCTGATACTGCCGTGCCCCATGGCTCTCTGACACACTACAGTACCCCCGGCACCTTACACACTCTATCGCGCCTGTGCGCCGCGCTGCTGATACAGTCGTGCTCCCAGGCTCTCTGTCACAATGTCGTGCCCCCGGTACCATACGTACTTCATCGCCCATACGCTAAATCATGTTACATGCCGTCAGGGCACCACACTCATTCACTACACCATGCATCCGCGCCATGGACGTGGAACATGCTTCGACACACTCTCCGAAGTGTGCAGCATTTCGCCGGGATAGACGACTCCTCTGGGACATTATCTCTGGCAGGGAGCTTTTCAACTCCCCTTCCACCAGGTATACGGCTCCTCCGGGATGCTACCTCCGCTAGTCGAGTAGACGGCTCCTCCGGGATGCTACCTTGACGCTCTCCGAGTGCTCCGGCCCAAGGACTCACCCGCGGGGATAGGCGACTCCTCCACGACACTATCTCTGCCAGTGAGCTCTTTAACTCCCCTTCCGCCAGGTAGACGGCTCCTTCGGAATGCTACCTCAGCCCGTTAGGTAGACGGCTCCTTAGGGATGCTACCTCATCGAGCTCCGAGTGCTCCAGCACAAGGACTCACCCGTGGAATAGGCTCACTCTTTAAGACATTATCTCCGCCAGAGAGCTTTTCAACTCCCCTTCTGCCAGGTAGATGGCTCCTCCGAGATGCTACCTCGGCCGGCCAGGTAGATGGCTCCTCTGGGATGCTATCTCAGCCTGCAAAATAGGCGACTCCTTCAGGACACTATCTCCACCAGGGAGCTCTTTAACTCCCCTTCTACCAGGTGGACGGCTCCTCCTAGATGCTACGTCGATGCGTTCCGAGTGCTTCGGCACAAGGACTCACCCGCTGGATAGGCTTACTCTCTACGACACTATCTCTACCAGGGAGCTTTTTAACTCCCCTTCTGCCAGGTAGATGGCTCCTTTAGGATGCTACCTTTGCCGGCCAGGTAGACGGCTCCTCTGGGATGCTACCTCAGCCTGCGGAATAGGTGACTCCTCCGGGACACTCTCTTGGTCAGAAATTTTTTTAACTCCTCTTCTGCCAGGTAGACGGCTCCTCCAGGATGCTACCTCGGTCCATCAGGTAGACGGCTCCTCGGGGATGCTACCTTAACGCACTCCGAGTGCTCTGGCACAAGGACTCACTCGCGGGATAGACGACTCCTCTGGATCAGTATCTCTGCCAGGGTGTCTTCGTGACTGGCTTACGTGCTTTGGCACTAGGGGCTTGCGTCGGCACCCCTACGGACTATGACCCCCGGGTCACTCCGAGACGGGAGTAGGTCTTCGGAGGGCATCACGCCTAGTCTGCCTAGCAGTTAGGCATCGAATTTTTCCCAGCACGACCAGGCATGTGGAACTCCGTAAGGGCTTGGATTAGTGGCTAAATCAAGGGGTTCTCTGGCGACACTAACGCTGTGGGAGCCAGCCTTTCCAGACAGACAGAGCGACGCTGTGCGGGGCAGGCCAGGAAAATATGTGATTTGACAGTCTGTTGAACACTGGCAGCTATAAACCCCTCGGTGTAAATAGAAGTCTTGAGAACTCATTTGTCATGGATGGACGGAACATTTTCAGAACATATTTCACTTTCTCACTTTATAATTCTAGAGAGAAACATACGAGACCTTGACTCCAGACCCAAGCATCGGACTGTGACTGTCGTTGTATATTCACATCGTGTCATCGCCCTCGTAGCACTACCACCCTCAGGCTCTGTTTGGGAAGCCCTTGGTCTCTGCCCTTGATCCATCCTTGCTGTGTCCTACATCACCATACTTGGCATATGACTCGGACTGCATTTCTTGTGGCACCACCACATCGTTTGTGAACCCACTTTCCTTGGCATCATTGACATGTAAAGAGCAGCAAGGTTATCACAAAAATAAGGTTGCTGGATGATGTTAAACTATGCCAATGTCACGAAGAAGGAAGGAGAGCCATGCTAGTTCAATAGTTGTAGAAGCCATGGCACGGTACTCAGCTTCAACACTTAAACGAGCAACAATTGATTATTTCTTTGCACTCTAAGAACTACAGTTTGAACCAAGAAACGTAAAAAGCCCAATGGTTGATCGCCTTGAAAAAGTACAACCGGCCAAGGCTGCATCACAAAAGGCGTAGAGGTCAAGACTATTAACAGATCGAATTTGAAGACCAAGTTGAGTAGTGCCTTTGACATATCGCAATATACATTTTATTTATCGAAAAGCCGCTTGAGTTGGACGATGCATGTGTTGACAAACGATGTTTATTGCATATGAAAGATCAGGCCGAGTCATATTAAGATATTGAAGGCCGCCAACAATGCTCCGAAACAAAGTTGGGTCATGGAAGAGAGAATCTCTATTTGTTAAGGAGAACAACTTGGGAGCGATGGGATTGGCTATTGGTTTGCTGTCAACCATCATAGCACGTTGCAAAAGATCACCAGCATACTTGGATTGATGAAGAAAGAGGCCATCAGGGGTGCGATTAACTTGAATACCAAAAAAGAAATGAAAGAGACCCAAGTCCTTCATAGAGAACATCCGTCCAAGATCTGCAGTAAATTCATCTAAAAGAGCATTGTTATTTCCAGTCAATATTATATCGTCAACATATAATAAGAGAATCATGATTTGATTATCGTGACGATACACAAAGAGGGATGAGTTTGCAACGCTACAAAAGAAGCCATATGAGATAAAAAACAAGCTAAATCGGTTGAACCATGCCCGTGGAGCCTGTTTGAGACCGTAAAGAGCCTTTTTAAGACGACAAACATGTTCATGTCGATGCTTGTCGATAAAACCCGGCGGCTGCTCCACGAACACTTCTTCATGTAGAAGACCATGTAAAAATGCATTTCAAACGTCAAGTTGACAAATAGACCAGAGACGCACTGTTGCATAAGTAAGAACAACTCTAATAGTCCCAGGCTTAATGACAGGACTAAAAGTTTTAGAAAAATTTATGCCTTCTTGTTGATTGTAGCCCTTTGCTACGAGACGAGCTTTCAATCTATTAAGAGATCCATCAGCTTGAAGCTTTGGCTTAAATATCCAATGAGCAACCCACAACGTTAAAGAAAGAACAACAAGGCACCAAATCCCATGTGTCATTAGCCATAAGCGCCTGCATTTCTTCAACCATAGCTTGTTTCCACCCTGAATGTTTAAGGGCAGATTTCACTGTCTTGGGTTCTTAGGGAATGGCTGAAAGAATGAGAGCATACTTGGGATTGGCTTTGACAATACCAGCTTTACTTCTTGTTATCATGGGGTGAGAAGGAGCACTTGAAGATTGCGATGAATGGCTAACATCAAAGTGGGAATTAGATGGTGGAGGAGCAGAAGTAGTACTGGGTATTAGAAAGGATGAGGTGGAATTAGGAACCACAAGTGGTTTTTCCAGATTGTGGCCCTAAAGCAAGAGGAGTAATCTCAGGTTTAGTAGGCGGAGATGAAGTGGGCAGCTGGTCTCTTGTTTGGTCAAGAGCCGGTGGATCTCCTATGAAAAGCCGAGCTCGCTCCAATGCTGAAAAATGATCTTCTTGCGTTGGAATATCAACTAGTTGTGCAATTTGTGGAGAAAGCCACTCTGTAAATGCGGAGAGCTCAACCTCAACCTGTTCTTGTAAGCAAGTTGGAGAGGTCAATGAAAATGGAAAAAATTGTTTCATCAAAGACTACATGTCTTGATATATGTACTCTATTTGTTGGTCGATGGAAGCATCGATAACCCTTGTGCTTATCACTGTAACCCAAGAAGACTCATGGTAACGATCTGGGAGCCAATTTGTCATGAGCATATGGTCGCAAATATGGATAGCATAGAGATCCAAAGATATGCAACATAGAATAATCTGGTTTTCTAGAAAATAACAGTTCATAAGGACTCATCATTTTCATTGCAGGAGATGGCAAACGGTTAATCAAGAAAACGATCGTAGAGAAAGCTTCTATCCAGAAATGTCGAGGGATGGAGCCTTGAAAAAGAATAGCAAGACCAAGTTCAACTATATGGCGATGCTTGCGTTTGGCGACACCATTTTGTTGCGGTGTCATTGGACATGAAATCTGATTAATAATCCCACAATTGGCAAGATGATTAAGAAAGTCCCGCTTTGAGAATTCTCCTCCCCTGTTTGCTTGAAAGCTTTTTATTTTTCGATCAAACTGTGTCTCAACTAATTTTTGAAAATAAGAAACTTATCAAAGAATTCAGATTTCTTTTTAACGGGTAAAACCAACTGAATCTTGAATAATCATCAATAAACACCACATAATACTTGAAACCTTGAACAGACAGGTAGGGGCTGGTCCCCAAAGATCACAATGTACTTTTTCGAGAGGTACATTTGATTTATGATTGGAAACGCTAAACGGAAGATGACAACTTTTACTCATCTGACAACTCGTGCACAAACCATGAGACTTTTTTATTAATTATTAATAGAAATAAGCCTATTACTCGAAAGGAATTGCAGAAGTCTTGAAGATTTAAATTCAAATCTTCATTAGTAGAAACGTCCATGTCGATGTTTCATGAGGAGTTTCATGAGTGGATCTTCCCTGGACATAAAAGCTCAAGAACAGGATATTATTCGAAGAGCTCACGCACGACAAAAACAGTGCTTTTTCCTGGTAAAGACAAAATACAAGATCATTCGAAAGCCTAACCAAAATCAACAATCTAACTATTCACAACGGCGCAGTGCTTCCGAATTTCGCCTGAGGATCCAGTCTTAACACCAACCCTGCCCATTTTTTCCATGGAGATGGCAAATTCGGCATAAAAGTTTTTCAGTGTTCCCGGAACAAGTTGGGTGATGTATGTCTTTGTTGTTGACGTTGTTGTCAAAGCTGCGTCGGATTGAAATAGGGGTCGTCTCTTGAGCAGAAGTGTATAGTAGCTTAGATCAAATGTCCTAACACTTCCTGGATCCATCTCCACTATCGTGGTGTTGTCGCTAAGCGATTTGCATTTTCTGGCTTTCAGGTTTGTAGCGTATTCGCTGTCTAAAGCCCGGTCTTGATCGCCCACCCCCGTAAAATTGTACAGCCGGTTTGAGAATGATGAACAATGGGAGACTCCAATCGTGTGAGCACCTAAGTAAATAGGTTGAAGCATCAATGACATTTTTAAAAAATGCGTATCAGAAGTAGAATAACAAGAGAGTCATTGTCTCCAAGCTCCAAAAAGTACGCTGAAGGAACCAAAATTTGGTTCTCTTAGCTACTGCCAACTGCTTTCTCTTGTCATCCCCGTTAAACACTGTTGCATGAACATGTTTGGCTACTACGGAGTGGTTCTTTTTCGTTTGAGCAACTCAAAACGCAGAAGCTACATTTTAGGCAAAAGCTCCCATATCAACTATTTTCCATTTTATGAACTACTGCCCATCAACTTACCAGATAACACTACTAGATCCTTAAGATCAAGTCCCTTGTTAGCAAAATCTGTTTGTAGAGTGGAGAAGTTACTAGTTGGAGCCGGGATATTGGCCAAGGCTTCTGAGGCATTTGAGATCAGTCCATCTCTTCGACCAGTTGGTACTCTCCAAAAGGGACCTCCCTATCATTTTCAGAAAACAAGACACAATCTACATGAGATGATCTCAAGAGAGAGTTATATTGTCTTGTTTAGTTTTCTTGGTATATCTATACTTACCGTGACAACAATGGAGTCTCTTGCAGCCAAAGCAATAATATCTGCACAAGAGACTATGCCGGGACATTCAGCTTCAAGTAAGGTTTTAACCCCATCAATGAAGCCAAAGCCTCTGAGCAACAAGTTTGGACCAGCAGCTTTTTCAGTTTGGTTGGCTGTACTTGATGTAAAATTTAGAAGAACTGATGCATCACAATCCTATTCATTGAAACGAATACAATCTTATCAGAAAACAGAGCCAAAAACATAAATAGAAGGTACTCCATAACTCATATGAGAGGAAAATCGTAAGGAAGTACTGATACAAAACAATCATGGAAGTTCATCCTTAGTAAGGCTGCTGCCAAAGATGGAGCATTTGGGATGTGTTTGCTGACATAATCTAGCACAATCTTCTCAGCTTTAGGACAGCTCTTAGCATAGAAGTTCAGCTTCAAATCAGCAGTAGCAGGCTGTAAGAGTCCTAGAACACCCACAAATATGATCCCAAAATGAACTAATACAGTCATCTTTTTTTGGTTTAGAGCAAGGTTGTACCGACTCCAAGAATATGAGAGCAAATTAATAGTACTTCGATTAAGAGAACCAGTTACTCTTTTTGGTTTAGAACAAGGTTATACCAACTCCAAGAACATGAGAGCAAATTTATAGAACTTCAATGAAGAGAACCATTTAGAAGCAAAATGGTAAATTAAGTGCACCTGATTTAACAAACGGGTGCTGTTTTCTTATACTTTTGACATACATTTAACAAACATGACACCATATGTTACAAGCATCATGATCTAACTGGCTAATCTTTGTGCAGTTTTTACAATGACGCAGCTCCTCTACTCCCCCTACCCCCCACCCCCAAAGAAAAACATAAAAGTACTCGTCTTCTGGCTCACTTTTGGTGTACGATTATCTTGTTTGTTTGTAGGTGTGGTTCCTTTTAGTTTTGTTTACAGTCCGTCTGAAGTAAAATTTTGTGGCTGTGCATTGTGTTTCTATACCAAGAGATTAGGGCCGGACCACGTGTATGACCGGTGGGGGCCACGACACTCCTCAAATTTTAGCATTTTTTTTTAAATAATGAGTAATTATTTTTAAAATATTTACCAAAACGCTATTTATCCATATGGCAATATTAATGTATTAGGATTTCTTTTTTGCTGTGTTTTTTATTTTTTATGCCACCGACCATCATAATCTTTGTCTTTTTCATTATTTTGTTCCATATTCATTTTTTCAAATTCCAAATTTCTAGATTACAAAGAAACAAGAATAGATCTTTTTTAGTTTAAATTCTTATAACATGTCAACTTATACATGATTATTATCTCCATACAATTAATATCTTATTAGTAGTACATATTTTCTGATATAAGTAAAAAATATCATCATAATACTTGGTATTTTCTGGAGATATTAAACCTGTCCCAATACTCATGAATACATGTAAAGTGGGGACTATCCACCTTCCCATCATTTACTCCATTCATTAAGGCAGTAACCTCCCCATTCAAGACAATTAACTACCATTAGTGGGAATAAACTCTCATTAATCTGGTAAAACTGCCTAATTAAATGGGGAGGTAAATAAACCACTAAGGAAGACCCTATAAAAGGAAAATGCGGGAACAAAGAAAGGCAAGTGAATTCATTTGAGTTTACATTATAATCTCCTGAAATATCTTTTGACTTAGGCATCAGAGATTATTCACCGGAAATCCTTCCGGCAAATCACCGGTGTTGTCTTTTTCTTGTGCAGGCTTATTCACGAATCAAGTTCCAGATTTCATCCGCAACATTTTGGCGCCATCCGTGGGACCGAAAATTCGTAAATAAGTCATGTCTCAGAATCCTAATTCACAAACTCAGCCAAGTGGGGCCCCTCCACCAGGGTCACCTTCGACACTGATACGTGATCCAGTTCGTGGGGTATCCGTGCCTCAACCACCCAACCACGGAAAAAAGGCCCTAGGTGCGCCAATAAGCACTACTGTGGCGCGGACCACCACAGTAGTGGTACCCATAATCCCTATAGTGATACCGACAACTGTAGTAACGGCACCAGCATCCATAGCAGTGGTGCCACCAGCTGTGACATTTACTCCATTTGCAAACACGGTCTTGCGTCCACTGCAAACTGTTGTGACAAACACTACTCCTTCAGCCACCGGTGTCACAACGGATGTGACAAACACTACTCCTCCAGCCATGGATAACCAAACTGACCTTATGGCCGTTATTCGAGCAATGCAACAATCCATTGAAAAGTTGCAAGCTGCTATAGAGAATCCGCCCCCACAATCGGACCGCACAGGCCTCCAGGCACTTCTAAAACACCAGAGCAAACAAGCCACATCCGACATGTGACGCAAACAGCGGAGGAATCCGATGATGAAAGGCGAAATCCGAGATCTAAGAGGCAGGAGAACTATTATGAAGCTCACTCAACCAGAAATACTTATGCCAATACTAGCGGTAATCGAGCAGAGCGCTACTCAAATGCTCCAATTATAATTGGACGGCCATTCACAGAGGAAATCGATCTCTTCCCAACTCTGACAAATTTCAAGATGCCTCCGTGTGAGTCATACGATGGCACAGGAGACCCAATGGAACATTTGGCTCGCTTTACTTCAGGAATGAACCTACATCTGGTCCCTGATCAGATTATGTGCCGGGCATTTCCTGTAACATTGAAAGGAGCGCACACGTATGGTTCCAGCACCTTCCACCTCGTTCCATCTCCTGCTGGGCCCAGTTGGCAGAATCCTTTCGAAGCAATTTCCTCACAAGTCGTGTGCAGAGGAAGAATTCTTCGGCCATTTTTCGCATAATTCAAGGGCCAAAAGAAATTCTAAAGTCATACTACGCTCGCTTCAATTCCGAAAAACTCCTTATCGATCACCTAGATCCAGGAGTGACTTTTGCGGCAATGGCTAGGGGAGTCAGACCAGGAACGCCCTTGCGATTCTCTCTGAACAAGCGCCCACCAGAGAATATGTCCGATCTCCTTGACAGAGTAGAAAAATAGCTTCGCGCAGAGGAAGATTCAACGATGTCACATCAAGAGGAAATTCATTCAGGGCAGAAGAGGCGAGATCGTCCAGAAGGGAAAAATCAGGACGAGCCCAAGCGTCCACGAGCACTCCTCTCCAAATCATTTACTCCTCTCAACACTACTCGTGAGCATATCCTCCACCAGATCAAGGGCCAAAACATCATCAAGTGGCCCAAGCCTATGAGAGGACCAGCAGAAAAGAGAGATACGCAAGTATACTGTCATTTTCACAAGGACCATGGTCACACGACGGAAGAATGCAAAGTGCTCCAGCGAGAAATAGAGAATCTCATAGCCAAGGGACACCTTAAACAGTTCATGAAAAGCAATCATAGACAGCAGTCTGGAGGAAGAAATAATCCATGGAGAGCAGACGAAGCACCTCCAAAAGAACCACATGTTATAAACACCATTTCTGGAGGACCTAGCGCCGGCGAACCGTCTAGCTCTTCGCGAAAGGCCTACGCTAGGCAAGTTAATCTGGCCCAAGGACCGGCTAAACGAACAAAGGCATTCATCTCTCTAGAATTCAACGATGCAGATCTTGATGGGGTAAGCCTACCGCATGATGATGCCCTTGTCATCACTTTGCGTATCGATGCTTTCCAAGTCAAACGCATCTTGGTCAATACAGGAAGCTCGGCTGACATCATTTTTGAAGACGCATTCAATCAGATGGGGATATCTGACGATAGGGTAAAACCCATATCTTCTCCTCTGTATGGCTTCACAGGTGCCTCCGCACCGGTGAAAGGAATCGCCTCCCTCACAGTCATCGCGGGGGAAGGACCTCGTCAAGCGATTCACACACTCGACTTCCTTATTGTCAAAGTCAGATCGTCATATAACGGGATTTTGGGCCGAATAGGACTGAACAAGTTACAAGCAGTAACATCGACCTATCATCTCATCATGAAATTTCCTACACCAGCAGGGGCTGGCTTTGTAAAAGGATATCAGATTCTGGCCCGAAGGTGTTATGTAGCATCATGCAAAACTGAGGAGACTCTCTTCATTCATGACCAGTGCGACGAGAAAGCATTAAGACTTGCGGAGCCTGTGGAAGCTCTCGTTTTTATACCAATCATAAAAGGGGATGATGAGCGACATGTAAGGATTGGCTCAATGCTAGAGCCGAATATCAGAGACCAGTTAGTCTCCTTCCTTCAATCCAACATAGACATCTTCGCGTAGAATGCTGCAGACATGCCTGGCATCGACCCATCTGTGATCACGCATAGGCTTTCAGTTGATCCCGGGTTCAAACCTGTCAAGCAGAAGAAGCGTCCTTTTGCACCAGAGCGACAAATGATAATCAAGAAAGAAGTCGACAAGCTACTGGACGCTGCCTTCATCAAGGAAATCGACTACCCGGAATGGGTAGCCAATGTCGTTATGGTACCGAAAGCCGGAATAAGCAAGTGGAGGATCTGCATCGATTACACAGATCTGAATAGAGCATGCCCCAAAGATAACTATCCGTTGCCATGCATCGATACGTTAATCGATGCTACGTCAGGTCATCAACTACTTAGCTTTATGGATGCATTCTCCGGCTATAACCAGATCTGCATGTATGAAGAAGACGTGGCCAAAACGGCTTTCATCACAGATCAAGGCTTATTTTGCTATAAGGTCATGCCCTTTGGGTTAAAGAATGCAGGCGCCACCTACCAAAGGTTAGTCGACAAAATCTTCAAACCCCTCATAGGAAAGAGCATGGAGGTCTATGTCGACGATATGCTCGTAAAAAGCATCCGAGCTGAAGATCATATTTTTAATCTCCAACAATGTTTCAACCTCCTCCGCGAATTTCGTATGCGCCTTAATCCTACAAAGTGCACTTTTGGGCTGTCGTCCGACAAATTCCTTGGGTTTATGGTCTCGGAAAGGGGAATCGAAGCTAACCCCAAGAAGATCAAAGCCATTCAAGACATGGTCGCTCCTAGGAGCGTCAAAGAAATACAGGTCCTGACGGGGCAAATTGCTGCCCTTAGCAGATTCTTGTCCAAGTCAGCCGAGCGCTGTTTGCCATTCTTCAAAGCGCTGAAGAACATCAAAAACTTTGAATGGACGAATGAATGTCAAACTTCCTTTGACAAACTGAAGGAATATCTTACGTCGCCACCCCTTCTCTTCAAACCCATCCCGGGAGAGGATCTTTTTCTTTACTTGCAGTTGCAGAATCCGCCGTCAGTGCAGTTCTAATTCGAGAGCAGGATGGACGGCAGTTCCCCATTTATTATGTGAGCAAAGTTCTTCAGGGAGCCGAACAGAGATACCCAAATGCAGAAAAGTTGGCATTCGCTTTGCTAATTGCCGCAAGAAAGCTTCGGCTGTACTTTCAGTCTCACACGATAATCGTGCTCACTGACAAGCCCCTTAGACGAATATTGCATAAGCCCGACCTTTCGGGTCGTCTCGTTCCCTGGTCGATAGAATTGGGCGAGTTTGACATCCATTATCGACCGCGACCTTCAATCAAAGGGCAGGTCCTGGCAGATTTTGTTGTTGAATGCACCTTCCCCATTGAAGAAGAGGAGCCTCTCACTTCTGCCCAACCAGAACAGTTTGCTTGGACACTCTTTGTGGATGGGTCATCAAACGCAAGTGGGAGTGGTGCGGGATTGATCCTCAATGGGCCAGATGGCCTGACCGTAGAATACGCTCTCCGCTTTGACTTCCAAGCTTCCAACAATGAAGCAGAATACGAAGCTTTGATAGCAGGCATGCATCTTGCTCATGCAATGTGCGCAGCATCACTTCATGCCTTCAGTGATTCAGCGCTTGTTGTAAGGCAGATGTCAGGGGAGTACGAAGCAAAAGATCCAAAGATGGCAAATTATCTGCGTAAGGCGAATGAAGTAGCCAGCACGTTCACTCTCTTCAAAATCACGCAGATCCGCAGAGAAGACAATACTTCTGCAGATGCACTTTCGAGGTTGGCCTCTCTTGATCCATCAGGATTTGGCCGCACCATCCATCTCGAACTTTTGCATGAGCCAAGCATTATGACAAATGAACTTATGAAAATGGAGCATAAGCCATCGTGGATTGATCCTATCAAGGCCTACCTTCAGGACGGCACATTGCCTGTCGACCGGAAGCAAGCCAAAAGTATCATTCTACGCTCGGCCCGATATGCTGTGGTAGAAGATGTGTTATATAAACGCTCCTTTACGCTACCCTATCTGCGTTGCCTTACCCCCACTGAAGCAGATTACGCGTTACGGGAGGTTCATGAAGGCATCTGTGGTCAGCACCTAGGAGGACGCGTGTTGGCACACAAAGTTCTTCGGCAAGGTTACTACTGGCCCACTATGCAGCAGGATGCTATGAGTTATACGAAGAAATGTGATGCCTACCAGCGTTTCTCCTCCATTCCTAGGCATGCACCAAGCCCTTTGTCAGAATTAAGCAGCCCCATACCCTTCGCAATGTGGGGGATGGACATCTTGGGCCCTTTCCCACTAGCAATTGCTCAGCGTAAATTTGTAATTGTGGCTATTGATTACTTCACTAAATGGGTTGAAGCCAAAGCGCTAGCTTCGATCACTGAAAGGAAGTGCGAAGACTTCTTTTGGCGAGCGGTTCTTTGTCGCTTTGGAATTCTGCGTGTGCTGATCACAGACAATGGAAAGCAGTTCGATAATCCTACCTTTCGAACTTTTTGCACAAACTTATCCATTGAACAACGTTTCACCTCTGTAGCACACCCACAAACCAATGGGCAGACTGAGGTTACCAATCGTACCCTTCTGCAAGGAATAAAGAAAAAACTTAATGGTGCAAAGGGGCTATGGGTGGACGAGTTGCATAAAATCCTTTGGGCTTACAATACCACCACACAGGCCCTCACGGGCGAGACCCCTTTTAGTTTATCATTCGGCACAGAGACATTAATTCCGATTAAAGTCGGGTTACCATCTCTTCGTCTTACAACATATGACCCAGTCCAAAATGAAGAAGCCCTTCGAGCAAATCTCGATCTCCTTGATGAGCAGCGCGAACAAGCAGCGATACGCCTTGCAGCTTATCAACATCGAGTCTCCAAGTTTTATGATCAACGAGTGCGTCCTCGAATCTTCCGCGTAGGTGACTTAGTCCTTGGTCGCATCACAGCATCCATACCACGAGATGCCATTGGAAAACTAGCACCAAACTGGGAAGGCCCGTATAAAGTTGTAAAGCTGGGAGGCCCTGGAGCTTATCACTTGGAAACTATGGACGGCAAAGAAATTCCTCGTACATGGAATGCCACGAATTTAAGGTGCTACTATGCATGAACAAGACTGGAGGGGCATATGCACTCCACACTCGGCCACAACTAGATCTTACTCATGCGTAGATCACTTTTGTAAGACTACGGCTTTTCACAGCCTAGTTTTCCTTGCATTTTTTATTTAGCGCCATATGGCCCCGAGTGTACTTTATCTTTAATATGAATAAGAGTTTGCAAGCAAGAATACGCGAGCACGAAAATAGAACCTTGATTGCATTAAAAGTTTTACACGTTGAAGCTCCACGGCATCAAGAGAAATTTCAAAAGGCTAAATCTAATAGACAAGGCAATCCTAGTCTAATCATTCTGCTCAGCAGCATCTGTTGGTAACTCCATCTCTTGAGAGTAGCCTTCAGCCAGAGGCAGTTGCGGCCTTGAAACGGCCATAGACGCTGACCCGGAAGCACCTAAACTGCGGCTCATAGAAGGACTAGTGAGCGCCCGAGAACTAGCAGCTTTCTTGCGCTCAGCTTCTTCGACCCGACGCTCAGTTTCTGAAGCAACCTCTCGTGCGAACTTATGCTCGTAGATGCTCATGTCAAGCTCAGGATGATCTTTCGAGACGTCAGTCTTGCATTCGTTATAGCCATGCACAAGTGCCCCTTTGGAGTCACGAAGGCGCTGATCCAAGAAAACCTTGGATCTCTTGAATAGTTGCACTGCCTGAAGAGCTACCGACGACTTCTAGGCCTCCAAATCATTAACATGAGCTGATAGTTTGGCATTCTTTGCGGTCATCCCAGCATTAGACAACTCTAATCGCTCTACCTTCTTACTCAAGTCTTCAACTTTCTTCTCAGCCTCCCTGCGAAAGTTGTTCTCTATCATTACTTTCTTCTTCTCCTCGTCTAACACCTTATTTGCAGCAATCAGCTTCTCTGCGCCAATCTGCACCTGCACCATAGCCTATACGACAAAGAGTTAGAATCAAAATAACAAAACTTTCAAAGGAAAGAAGAGAGAAGAAATGAACCTGTGACATTAGTTGAACCATCCCATTGGCCGTCTCTGTGACGCCGTAGCCAGACAATGTCTTCCTATCCATGGGAATGATTGCATGGCTAGACCAATCCCATGCCGTGCGGGGAGACTTAAACACTGACTCGTCAACAGATACTCCCCAGGCAGGGCGATGCGGGGTATCAAGACAAATGGAGGATGATGTGGCTCTACTCCCAGATCTGCTCGAGACTTTTCGCTTCTTGGAAGTCTCTTTAGACTTATCCACGGAAGTCAAGCCCAAAACAAAGTTTTTGGTTTGAGTCTCTGTTGCCTTTGGCTGAGACCCAGAAACCAAAGCACCAAAATCCAAGTCTTGCATCTCCTCCTCCTCCAGACCATGTATCGAAGCTAGCTCATCAGGAATTATGTCTCCCAAAACTCCTAGGGCATTGAATAGTGGTGGATCTCCTTGTGCACGTGACGACATGTTTGCTGCATGCAAAACAAAAGTAAGATTACCATTCACGATTAGACAAACCCAAGGTTTGGTAAGAGATTTACCAGGATCGTTTTCGCCCTCTTCCTCGTCGACAAAGTCTTGAGGCTCAGGAAGAAATATGATTCCACACTCACAGAGCTGAGCATTGTTCAAAGGATATCTGGATTCTAAAGGCTCAGCCTCCTTAACCTTCCCAATGTGCTCGAGGTCAGTCTCCGACAAATCCGTTTCTTTTAGTTTATTACAAGCTCTAGTCTCACACTCAGCGAGCCACACGTTACAAACTTCACTTTTTTGAGACTTGGGCAATTTAACAAACAAAAATCTCTCCTTCCAATGGTGATTGGATGATGGAGGGTGCGGAAATAGGTTGGCTTCGGCCTTCGGGCGTTGACTTAAGAAATACCAACCTACTTGCTTAGTTATCGAAAAGATAGTAAAAAACCATCTGAACACTCTAACCCTAGGATTTAAACCTAGTTTATGGCATTGATAGATGAAGAAACTCATGAAACGCCATGCGTGAGGCGAAAATTGGCCGTGCGTAAGCCCATAAGCATTCAAGACCTTGATAAAGAAAGGATGCAGAGGAACTCTAAATCCATTGATGAACATGTCCCAATAAACACCGATCTCATCGATTGTGGTCATGTTAGCTGATTCATTCTCATCAGGAAGCCTAAGTTTTATAATCGACGAAATTTCATGACGCTCACGTAGAAGTTTCAGGTCATAACTACTCAACTTGCTCCTAAGTGTGTGCGCATCAAAAGGTTTAGGGGACTGAGTGCTTTCCCTTAAGACTTCCTTAGCAGGAACTCCCCTTGACTCTTGGAAAGGAACTAAGGGAACTCCTGTTTCTAAGAATAAAGGATCAAAAGTAGGCTCTATCCTAACACCTTGAATATCAACGATAGGCTCAGAAACATATTCTTCATCCACATTGGACATAATTTTAGATCAAAACAAGAAATTTCAAAGAAAAGTTGGAAACAAGTTTGAAACTTACTTGAAAAAGAAGATGATCTTCAAACTCACTTAGAAATCTTCTTCAAATAAAGCTCCGAAGATGATCTCTCACACCCTACACTTTGAGAAATGAAATGAGTTATGAAAGGAGTGAAAGGGTTTGCCCCTTATAAAGAAACCACAAACCCAACCAACGGATGAGATCTCGTGACCATTGAGTTACCTGGACACGTGGCACACATCTAAAAATATGACAGAGGGCAAATTTACCTAATTACCCCACGACGACACCTAAAGTAAAATCGAGCAGGCGAGCTACTTGAGTCCTAACCCCTGCCGAGCAGGCGAGCATATCAGACCCCCACCTACTTTATCCAAGTAGACAAGTCATTGGTCTTAGCCTCTGCAGAACGGAAAAATATTGCACAGCCGAGTAGACAAGTCCCTAAGAGGACCTCTGCTCGAGCAAGCCGAGTAGACGAGTCCCTAAGAGGACCTCTGCTCAGCCAAGCCGAGTAGGCTAGTCCCTGTTGGACCTCTGCTCGGCCAAGCCGAGTAGGCGAGTCCCTGTTGGACCTCTACTCGCCAAGCCGAGTAGGCGAGTTCCTTTTGGACCTCTACTCGCCAAGCCGAGTAGGCGAGTTCCTTTTGGACCTCTACTCGCCAAGCTGAGTAGGAGAGTTCCTTTTGGACCTCTGCTCGGCCAAGCCGAGTAGACGAGTCCCTGAGAGGACCTCTGCTCGGCCAAGCCGAGTAGGCGAGTTCCTTTTGGACCTCTACTCGCCAAGCCGAGTAGGCGAGTTCCTTTTGGACCTCTGCTCGGCCAAGCCGAGTAAACGAGTCCCTGAGAGGACCTCTGCTCGGCCAAGCCGAGTAGACGAGTCCCTGAGAGGACCTCTACTCGGCCAAGCCGAGTAGGCGAGTCCCTGTTGGACCTCTGCTCGGCCAAGCAGAGTAGACGAGTCCGTAAGAGGACCTCTGCTCGGCCAAGCCGAGTAGAGGAGTCCCTAAGAGGACCTCTGCTCGGCCAAGTCGAGTAGACGAGTCTCTAAGAGGACCTCTGCTCGGCTAAGCCGAGTAGGCGAGTCCCTGTTGGACCTCTGCTCGGCCAAGCCGAGTAGGCGAGTTCCTTTTGGACCTCTACTCGCCAAGCTGAGTAGGCGAGTTCCTTTTGGACCTCTGCTCAGCCAAACCGAGTAGGCGAGTCCCTGTTGGACCTCTGCTCGGCCAAGCCGAGTAGACGAGTCCCTAAAAGGACCTCTACTCGGCCAAGCCGAGTAGGCGAGTCCCTGTTTAACCTCTGCTCGGCCAAGCCGAGTAGACTAATCCTTTAAAGGATTTCATTTGGCCAAAGTTTCCAAAAATAATAATAATAATTCCATATTCTTCCTAAAAGAAGAATATAGAATGGGGGGCAAATGATATAAGTAAAAAATATCATCATAATACTTGGTATTTTCTGGAGATATTAAACCTGCCCCAATACTCATGAATACATGTAAAGTGGGGACTATCCACCTTCCCATCATTTACTCCATTCATTAAGGCAGTAACCTCCCCATTCAAGACAATTAACTACCATTAGTGGAAATAAACTCTCATTAATCTGGTAAAACTGTCTAATTAAATGGGGAAGTAAATAAACCACTAAGGAAGACCCTATAAAAGGAAAATGCGGGAACCAAGAAAGGCAAGTGAATTCATTTGAGTTTACATTATAATCTCCTGAAATATTTTGACTTAGGCATCGGAGATTATTCGCCGGAAATCCTTCCGGCAAATCACCGGTGTTGTCTTTTTCTTGTGCAGGCTTATTCACGAATCAAGTTCCAGATTTCATCCGCAACATTTTCAATAAGAGATTAAGCCTCTTTCATGCAAGATTAGTAATTTGTTGTTGACTAACCTCACTAAGTTAAATAAATTCTTATGTATAATGAAATTATATGATTAGTAGTCAAGCTGAACAATCTATTTTATATTTAACGTATTCAATATGAAGCTAATTATAATAGTATGCTTCTTTTTGTGAACTTCAAACTTACGAACTTTTTTTATGTTAGCCACCAATTTTTTTTGGCTTCTTGGTCCTCCTAATTAGATTTCGTGAATTAGCCCCGAGATTGGAGATTGGTCTTGGTTTACGTCCCGGGGGTGGCATGGGGTGTGTCATGGGGTGTGTATAAAGTAGAAAGCAAGCTACGACCCTCGTGCAGTAGTCGCAGCCCAATGAACCGAAAAATAACTCAAATTAATTTAGGGAAGAAAAATTAGCACTTGCACCATCTTACATTAACCTTTTAGGAGTGAACATACTTTCCCTCCTATCCGAATTGTAAGAATCTTCCTCCAAACCTGTGTATAGTTATAATTAATAATCGCTAAATATTTTTAGTAATTTTTCTTCAAACATTTTTAGCAACAATTATTAACAGTACTTTATTAGCATTACTTATAAAATTATTAAAAATATTTTGAGACGATTAATTATCGCTATACAGGTAAGAAAACGAAGATTCTTCCAATAGAAGTAGCAGCTAAATATTTCTTCAATTACCGGTGCAAACTGAAAACTGCAATACATGGAGCAAATAGAAAAGTTGCGGTGCTTGAAGCGGGAAGCTATTGTAACTACTCCATTAGCTACCAAGTCAAAATTTCCAAATGTTTATCCAAGAACTATTCACTGACGTAAATGGTGCTTGCCGACTAGATTTGTAGCTAGAATGTCCTAAAGCTCAAGCAAATAGCTTTAATAAAGAAGGGCGGGTCACCTGCTCCTACAACATCACTGTTATCAAACTGCACAATTGTCGGATTTTGAGGAGCTGCTGCCATTGCAAGCAGCCAGCTCTACGGTGGTCGTCATCAAGATCAGCAAGTATGATCCATGTGATTTGGGTGGAAAAGGTCTGCAACAGTTAATTTTATTCTAGACAAAGAAGTACAATACTAATCGACAAGCATATAAATCGGAAGAGGGGGTGTGGGCTGGGCGGCATAAAACAATAGAGCATTAAACTTTAGTACATTCATGAGCCTTTGCCCTCTCATTTGTTGCTGATAGGGTAGCTTTGACACTAAAATTATGGTTAAATATGCATCTTTAGCGACAAGCAATGGCTTACTAGGCGTCGATATGCATTTCAAAGGATCAAAATCCATCACCAAATGCATCAAAGGTATTGGAGATATTTAAAATTCGTTGCTAGAAATTTGTTTGATGCAAAAATTTCCTAATATTCAGTCAAGCTAACTAATTCGACTGAAGATAATCTCGGCCTGCTAGATCTAACGAGTCGGACTGATTAATTGCATGCAATGTTGAGCGAGTTAAGACAGGCCCCATGTACTGGCCTTTCGTTTCCGAGATGAATTAACAAGGTGCAATGCACACTGTTGATATTTTTAGTGCAAATTTTATATTTCCTTGTCAATTCATGTATTCATTCATACTGCCTGGTAAAATTCAACACTAAATTTAAAAATTTATAATTGTATGCAAGCTGGGAAGGAAATTTGTGCTTAGTACTGCTTGCTGCACGTTGGGCCTGGTGATAACTAAAGTTTGTTCAAATCTTTGACGACCATGAATTACGGAAGTGACTAATGAACCATTTGAAAGGACTGAAAGCTCTGATTATATATGAACCAAATAGCCCCCTCGTACCACAAAAGGTTCTGCTGTTCTATTTGAAACTTTTCCTAACACAATTACGTTTAGTCTCCAAGATCAAGTTTTGTGATGTGACAAACATATATCTTGCAAAATGAGGTATATTGCTTATAGTCTCCAATGTTGATGGAGTGCAGTTGCTAATATGTAAGAAATGACCTTGTAGTACAATTGCCATATATCAAGTTTAGAAGTTGGTCTAAAGATTGCTCTTTCGAGAAAGAATGTGGCACAACTCCGACAGTTCAACGACCTATTACGGATATTCAGAAAAGAATTCAAAAGAATCGATATAGAGAAACGTTATAAAAGACAAATTCTTCTATGGTTTTATCTTATTGTCGACTATTTTATTTCGAGTTCTATAATGAAGTCTTAGCTTAATTTTGAGTTTTCCGACTCTTACTTTAATCAAGAGTTCATGCTTATACAATGAATCACACTTATTAAACACTAAGGGTTGGTTTGACAAAACTTTTTTTTTAGTTTTCAGTTTTTAAAGAGCAGTTTTTAAAAAGCAGCTTATTATTATTTTTTTACAAAAACAAGTGGGTGTTTGATAACTTTTTTTTTTTGAGTTTTTTTTTTGGTGTTTGGTAACCCTTTTTATTTTGACTTTTTATTTTGGGTGGTTTGCGGTGGCGGTGGTCAACGGTGGTGGTGGCCGGCGGCCGGCGGTGGCTGTCGGCGGCCGGAGGTGGCTGCCGGTGGTGGTCGTCGGCGGCCGGAGGTGGCTGCCGATGGCCGGCGATGGCTGCCGGCAGTCGTCGGCGGTGGTCGCCGGCGGCCGGAGGTGGCTGCCAGTGGCCGGTAGTGGCTGTCGGCAGTTGCCGGTGGTGGTCGCCGACGGCCGGAGGTGGGAGGGTGGTGGTGGTGGTCTCAAAAAAAAAAAACCAAAAGTGAAAAAAAAACTAGTTTCTAGAGTTTTTTTTTTACTCTTCAGTTTAAAAATTGGTTTTTTAAATTGGAGAAGGAAAAAAAAAATGGTTACCAAACGCACTTTTTTTTTCTTCCAATTTTCAAAACTGAAAAGAAAGAGAAAAAAAAAATGTCAAACCTACCCTAAGTTACAAATATCCTAGAAAGAACATATAATTTGACCTATTAGTAGAAAAGGAATTCTCAGTGCACAAAGCCCAAAAACAAAAATACTTTATGACAATAAGTAGTAATATCAGTAAATTGAGATTTCCTTATGCTATCACGCAACGTAAATAAATTCTTTTGTGTGACTTGACCTTTTTATAAGTAAAAGTCGAGATTCAACAAAGCATGCATTAGTAAAATTAAAACTTGAAAAACCATGCTACATGCGTCCTTTACATAGCCTTATATGCCGGTTTCATATATAACAAAAGTTTATATATATATATATATATATATATATATATATATATATATATATATATATATATATATATATATATATATATATATATATATATATATATATATATATATATATATATATATATATATGGAGCTGATCCGTTGAGAGCGCTAGCAAAATAGGATAAGTTGCAAACGCGATCTGGCAGTCCATCCCGAAAGATGGACGGCCCAGATCTTTTTTTTTGCGTTTTTTTAAGTATGTCCGCTACATTATGTAGCGAACAATTTTTTGCATTTTTTTGACAATAATACCCTCAGAGTCCGTCCGCTACATTATGTAGCGGACAAGTAGACAGTATATTTTTCTCTCCTTCTCTCTCAATTCTCATTAATTTTCTGACACATTTCACGTCAATTTCTCACTTTCTCTTGTCCTTTCTCTCTTTCTCTCTCTTCTTTCCTTTTCTTTTCTCTCAGATCCTCAGCCTAAACTGGTACTTGGTGAACTGATTGGGACTTTGAAGTTCTTATTTTCTGTCAAATATGTCAAGCGTGACTCCAAAATCCTGGTTAGATGTTTCTCTGATGGCCAAATCTATCAGATGGCCCATTGATCACATAATCACGACTCATCCTCGTATAAGGATTCACATGCATTTAGAGAATCAGAAAGGATTCACCCAATCCGGTATGTTCACTGGCAGCGACGATGCCATCCCCTCGAACACCGCCTCAGCCCTCTTCGCCGCCGCCAGTGGCTTCTTCCTCGAACTCACCACCGGTTTCCTGTAGTCCGGCGAGACGACGCCGCCACTGACCGAGCTCCACACATCCGATTCGTCGAGCTCGAAGCCCGAGTGGATTGGGGACAGCAAGAGAGGACTCACCCAGTCCGGTGTGTTCACCGGTAGCGACGACGCCGTCCCCCCGACCACCGCCTCAGCCCTCTTCGCCGCCGCCAGCGGCTTCTTCCTCGAACTCACCACCGGTTTCCTGTAGTCCGGCGAGACGACGCCGCCGCCGACCGAGCTCCACACGTCCGATTCGTCGAGCTCGAAGCCCAAGTGGAGTGGGGATAGCAAGAGAGAGAGAGAGAGAAAGAGAGCAGGTGAATTTATTCGCTTGAAGAAGCAGGTGAATTTATTTGATTGAAGAAGAAGCAAAGGAGGAATGGGGGAGTGGAGTGGGGACAGCAAGAGAGAGAGAGAAAGAGAGATAGTCTGAAAATTGATGGGAGAGGGAGAGAGTGTGTCAGAACAGAAAGACGAAAGAAAGGACAGAGAAAGAGATAGTCAGAAAAAGTCTGTCTCGCAAGTCCGCTACATTATTTAGCAGATGGGCACATAGAAAGAAATATACTGTCTACTTGTCCGCTACATTATGTAGCGGACGTAAAGGACTCTGTCATTCTCAGAACATTAATGACTGAAAGAGAAAAAATGTCTGAAAACTTGTCCGCTACATAATGTAGCGGACGGACTCGGAGGGTATTATTGTCAAAAAAACGCAAAAAATTGTCCGCTACATAATGTAGCGGACATACTTAAAAAAACGCAAAAAAAAGATCTGGGCCGTCCATCTTTCGGGATGGATGGCCAGATCGCGTTTGTAACTTATCATTCCCATATATATATATATATATGAGAGCTGATCTGTTGATAGCACTAGTAAAATAGGAGATTTTGCTAGCTCGATCTAGCCGTCCGTCCCGAAGGGATGGACGACCCAGATCTTTTTTTTTCAAAGCTGTCAGTCGTCCGCTACTTAGTGTAGCGGACGAACTTTTTTACCATATTGCCCCTCACCCCTCGTCCGCAACACAGTGTGGCAGATAACTTTTTTGGCCTGTGTGTCAGTCAAAAAGTCATCCGCTACACTGTGTTGCAGACGACTTCGATAACTTTTTGACTGACACGACTGACACAATTTCAAACTTATCTGTACCATTAATTCTACACACGTCCGCTGCACCGTATCGCGGACAATATTGCCTTCCTACTCACCTCCTTCAGTACAATTTTCTTCTCCTTCAGGCTCGCTTCAAGTTTCAGCTCCCTTCAAGTTTCGAGTAACACTTGCTTCAAGCTTCACTCAAGTAAGGTCAGTTTGTGAATGATGAAGTTTTCTTTGTGGATTGACTGGTAAAGTATAATTTATTTGTTTGGACAAAAAAATATAGATTTTTTGATGTTCTAAAAATTTGTCACTCTATTCATCAATTTGTGATGTTCTACTCTAGATTTTTTGTGATGTTCTAGACATGATGTTCATAAAAAAGGTATAATTTGTTAACTTTAAATAAATCATTATAGTTTAATTCGATTTTTTTTAGGTTCGATAACTTCGGAAAATTTATCCTATTTAAATTCGAATTTTTTGAGATATGTTTGTTGTATTTTGGCATGATGAATTTGTCTATTTATCTTAGTAATTTTAATTTGTTATGTTCAATAAATTAATAATTATTAATTTGGAAACACTTTTGAGATTATGTATATGGTATGTTTGTCATCCTAAATTGGTCTATTCGCCAATGTAATTTTTAGGTAATATTTTCAGTTAGAAATGTCATTTGATTGTTAAGCGTAGTCTATTTTTACACAGGTCTTATTTCACAATGTCTGATTTCGTGTAGGTCTTGTTTCACAATGTCTGATTTCGTGTCGAGCTCCAACGTCCCCGTAGATGCTAGTGATCCGTATCTAGGACGAACGTTTCAAACATTGGAAGAAGCTGAAGAATGTTTTCGAGCGTATTCATTGAGGGTTGGTTTTGGCATTAGAATAAAGACTACAAGAACAAGCAACGTAACAAAAAGGATATGCTCTCGCTTATACGAGTGTCATAGGGGCAGAAACCCATAGCAAAATGAGACACGCGTAGGCAATGATGACAGTGATGACGAAATAGGATATTCGCGTAGAAGACGGGACTGCTTTGAGCGCACAAATTGCCAGGTCAAGATGTTCGTAAGCTACAAACCCAAGCAAGATCATTGGCTTATTACCAGCCTGGAACTGGCACACAATCACCCGTTAGTAACTCCTTCTAAGGTGAGTCAGATGCATCAACACAAGAAGATGGGTAAGGTCGCGAAGAGCCTAATTCACACAATGAGCAATGCGCAATTGGACCTACTGAGATTGTTAATGTTCTTGCTGAACAGGCTGGGGGAATTCAAAATTTAAACTTTAACACGACAGACGTTCGTAACGCGGTCCGAACCCATAGACGAGCCGCGTATGACCTCAATGATGCTCAATCTACAATGAGCCTATTGAAACGGATGCAGATGGAGGACCCGCAGTTTACCTTCGATTATAAACTTGACGACGAGCATCGAGTTAGTACAATTTTTTGGGTCGACGGTCGTTCGAGGCTAGCTTATAAGCATTTTGGGGATGTCGTGACTTTCGACACCACATACCGTACCAACAAGTACTCGATGCCGTTCGCTCCTTTCACGGGCGTCAATCATCATTATCACTCCATCCTGTTCGGGTTCGCCTTGTTAAGGGACGAGAGCGAGGGTTCTTTTGTATGGTTGTTTAGGACGTGGCTGGAAGCAATGAACTTCAAAGCACCCAAAGTGATCATCACCGATCAAGATTTGGCAATGAAGAAGGCTATTGCTACCGTCTTCCCAGACACCCGGCACAACTTGTGCACTTGGCACATAAGCAACAAATACCCTGAACGTCTGCATCACGTGTACGCAAAGTATCCAGACTTTAAACAGGATTTTGACAAGTGCGTTACAAGTCGTTAACGATTGAGGAATTCGAGGAGAGGTGGGAAAAGCTTGTTCGGGATTACTCATTGCAAGACAACGAGTGGCTCCAGCACTTGTACGAGCGCAAAGAGCAATGGATTGGCATTTACACGAGGAGGTATTTTTCAGCGGGCATGAAAACGACGGGCAGTGATGAATGCCACGTTCGATAGTTATGTGGGTACAACTACCAATTTGAAGAGTTTCGTTGCATCCGCACAAAAAGCGGTTGCTTCGTTGTTCGTAAAAGAAAGGGCTGCAGACTTTGCAACAACGTACAAACAAAGGAGAAGGTTGCTTGAGACCCCGCTGGAGCTGAACGGTGCCAAAGTCTATACGAAGGAGATCTTCTTGCTATACCAAGTAGAGCTGCGAAAATCGGGACGATACAGTATAAACAAGGTGGCAGAAATGTCTATGCGTGAGTACAAGGTTTATTCGCTCGTGAATGACCTCGTCCCTGAGAAGCTGCGCAGAATTTATACGGTGAGCCATGACACATTGACATATTCGGTGACATGTTTCATGGCATCCTGTGTAGACACATTCTGCGGTTTTTCACCCAGAAGAATATCAGGACAATCCCCGATAAATATGTCCTGCCACGGTGGACGAAAGGTGCAAACAGGTTGCACGGTACCATTGCCTTTTCGGAGCACCCGTATACTGACTTTGAAGAATCAGAGACGTTGCGGTATAATCATCTGGTGACGATGTTCACCCGTTTGTCCGTAAAAGGTGCTGCTACAATGACCGCATATAAACATCTCCTCGAGGTAGCTCAGCAGCAAGAGCCCATCGTCGACCAGTTGGAAGCAGCTTCAGTCAGCAATGCGGTTGACACTGAGCCTACTACGGGATCAGAAGATGACGAGCCAGGGGAGGAAGACGACAATGATATCCGGCCTTTGGACCCAATTATATCGCAAATGAAAGGCCGCAAGAGATCTACGCGGATGAAGAGCTCTATTGAACAGGCAACTCAACCTAAAAAGCTGAGAAGGTGTGCATTGTGCAACAAAATGACCGACCATGACAAGCGGAACCATTACAAGGCACTGGGGATAAGTCCAGGGGCTTTGCAACATAAGGAAGAAGAAGACGCCGAAGATGAGGAAAAAGCAGTTGCAATGGACCTTTAGTTTTTTGTTTAAGCCATCAAGTCTGTTTGACATTTGCAATAATGCGTAATATTCTTTTGATGAGATTATCTTTTGACCGAAGACTGGAAGGTTATTTCTGATGGACCTATTAGAGCAGCCATCAAATCTAACTTTAGGTTTTTTTTTTGTAGTTGGCCCGTCCGCTACACTATGTAGCGGACGGCGCAGTAGACAACCAAATTTTTAGTTGTCTAGAGTGTCCGCGGTTCAATATAGGGGACAATCCGCAGCACAATATAGCGGACAAGAAAACCCTTGGTATGCCTTATGTCCGCTACACGGCGTAGCGGTGTAGCGGACGTGTCCGCTACACGATGTTGTCTTACTTCTTTAAATACAAATCAAATCGGCCTTTCTTCTTACGTGTCTTACTTCTTTAAATACCAATCAGATCGGCCTTTCTTCTTTCTCCCGTCAAACTTCTCTGTCTCGAACATCTCACCCACCCGCGACCCCCTCTTCGGCGACCGTCCTGATGGCTTCTGCTCCGGTGAACAGGGACGTTTCAGTCAGCAGACACATCTTCAAGGTCATGATGCCTGGGTTTCATACAGAAATTGTAGGCCATCCCTCTTTCTATGTGTTTTTGTGTGTGTTAAATGTTTTATCTTTGGTTAAAAACTTACCTGTCTTATATTGAATGTGATAGGCCATATTGGTAGCCTTTTGCAGATTGCTTACCACACTCTGGTTTGAAGCAAATTTAACCAGCGGCAAGGGGTCATGGCTTGTTAAAATCAAGAAGAAGCGCGACCAAGATCAAATTTGTTTCGAAGAGGGTTGGAGCAATTTCTGCGAGCAGCACAACCTCAATGAAGGGGACTTTGTAATCTTTGAACACAAGGGGCATATGCGTTTTCAAGTGACGGTGTTTGACCATAGCACTTGTGAAAAAGCTTACCCCCCAATGTTGAACTCTGAGCCCTAATTTTGTGTAATTTGAACAACTTATTAATTTGAAAGATTGTGTTATTTGAACTATTTTAAGGTGTTCTTAATTTAAGGTTGTTAATTTTGCATTAGAGAATTATGATTATTGAGGTTGTCATTGTTGTGTAATTTAAGGTTGTTAATTTTGCATTAGAGAATTATGATTATTGAGGTTGTCATTGTTGTGTAATTTAAGGTTGTTAATTTTGCATTAGAGACAATCAACACTTCAACACTTAGAAAATTTTTCTATCTTTGAACGTCCGCTACACTGTGTAGTGGACGGGGAAGCAGAAACAATCAATTTCAACACTTAGAAATTTTTTCTGTATTTGGACGTCCGCTACACTGTGTAGCGGATGGGGAAGCAGACACAATCAACACTTCAACACTTAGAAATTTTTTCTGTATTTGGACGTCCGCTACACTGTGTAGTGGCGGGAAAGCAGAGACAATCAACACTTAGAATTTTTTTTTGTTTTTGGACGTCCGCTACACTGTGTAGCGGACGGGGAAGCAGAAACAATCAACTTCAACACTTATAATTTTTTTGTCTTTGGACGTATGCTACACTGTGTAGCGGACGGGGAAGCAGAAACAACCAACTTTAACACTTAGAAAATTTTCCTATTTTGGATGTCCGCTAAACTGTGTAGTGGACAGATACAGGCCAACAACTGAAAAATTCTCCCCCATTTTGTTTCCCACCATTCAATCATTCTCAATGAGAGCAAAAAAACCAACTCTAATCAAATCAACCCAAATCAAATGTCCACTGATATGGACACAAATCAGTCAAATTATTCAATCATTCAACACAAATCAACTGATCTCAACACAAATAAAATCACACCAATGGCAGCTTTCTAAATAATCACGATTTATTAAAAAAAATTATTGTAATGGTACAATGTCAACTAGGGGTCCTCATGTTGAGCTGGATTCTTATCCTTAGATGGATTTTCAATAAACCTAATCGCTCTAGGCCGGCCTTTCAAAATTTGCCAAGTTATCCTATATCTAAAGCGTTCTACGCATTCTAAACTCCAGGTGGCTGCCCTGAGGCTCTCAGACCGACATATGTAATCCATGTACATGCAAAGGAAGACACCGCAGTCCGAAGTATTATGTTGCTTGGGCCTCCTCTTCTTCAATCGGAAATGGAGCTTTGGCCGTGCCGGTACAGGTAGACCACGGATAGCATTGACCATGACACAAAATAGATTCTGCGAGAAATAGAAAACGGCGTAAGACACGAGTTAACATTTACAATTGGCAAGTTACAATAAGCATTAAACAACAATCGTAAGATTACCATAGAGTCCAACTGGGCTTTATACATCCGCAGCACAGGCATGTGGAGGGTATCGTCGTGGAGACTGTCGATCACCGATACAACTTTTTCCGTTGGTTCATAGCAAACCAAGTACCAGTGGCTTTCCCTTAAAAATGGGATTAGAAACACGTGGGCAACCATTGCGCTCACTGGACTATCCCTATTCAGATATGCTCGTAGGTTATCCGACGGTCTCCACTGGCTCAACTTTTTCTTCCCCCTTCGTTCGACCCACTCATGCCATTCAGCCACTAGGAGGCTATGAAAAAAGGCATCCAATAAAAATACGCCCGGATACTCATCGGCAGCCCCTGGCCCCTTTCCTTCAGAATCTCCACGTAGGTAGAGATGACGCCGTTGTCTAACCAACTCCTCGGAGCCAGGGAGGACATTTCTCCCCACGAGCAACAATAATCCATGCCCTCCAGGTGATTCACACTATATAACGCTTTGTCCCGGGGGAACCGGTTAAAATACTGCTCTCTGATAATTTCACATTTATGCGGCTTTAGAGGCTTCAGTGGATGCCCTTTGCGATATTGCCCTTGGGGGTCGACCGACTGATCTTGCACTCCTTCGGGGGGGGGGGGTGACCGGGGATATTGCCCTCCTTCCGTAACAGATGGTCCCGCCCACGGGACAATGGGCAGTGTCTCGGACAGACTGATGTTTCCAAAACCCCAGTCCTGCGTGACTTGACTCTGAGAGGGGGGTTGGGGTTCTGAGTCTAGAAGCAAAGAGAAGGAGGGCGCACTGTACTCTCCCCACGGCACTTGAGCCTGGCCCATGGTGCTTGGCGGTCCCCAATCACCACCCATTCCCTATACAGAGGGACCATCATATCCCTAGCTCACCCCCAAAGTCTATCCTGAGGGATCACCGTATCTCAAGGGATCATCGTATCCCGAGCTCACATAAGGGGCTGCCACCCCGGTTCCCCAATTCTCGGGTTGACGCCCAAAGGCTTGGCGCAAAAAATTATCGCAGCCATACGCCAACGTTTCGGCCTGTTGGCAAAGCTCCTCGCCCATTGCATCCACCAGATCCTTCCACTCGCTCAACTTCTGGAAGAAGGCGAACGAGGCATTAACCTACATCCAAAGAGATAATAAATAAGTAACTTCATACACACACTTAGAATCATCAAGTTCAATTAAAAGCACTGGTTGGGCAACTTACTAGATTGTATGACATCTGCTCATCGATCTGACCCCTTGGGTGGTACTTCTCTCCGCGTTCAAACCTTACTAGAGCTACTCTCCTCCGGGTGATGCGGTAGTACCACTCATTGTACTGTTCGATGCTGATCATGGGGTCAGGCTCCAACATAATGGCCGCCAGCGTGTCTTGCCAGGAATCCAAAACCTCAAGATCTCGTGCGCACAAGTCGTGCGCATTCGCCTTGCCAAACCGTCCGACACCCGGTGGGTTCCTGTTACCCCTCATATCCGGCGCATCGGCTGGCAACCCCTGTAGGCACTCAAAATGGCACATAACACGATTTGGTAGCTGCCACTCTGCGACCTTGAAGTGAATCAGGGGTGTGCGTTGCAACCCATCGCATCTGGCCCGCAGATAGCGAGTCGAGCTCCCCCAATAGTACGTAATGTTGTGATGAGGATCGTCTCTGCTCGGGTAGTGGCTGTCCTTCCAGCTGTACTCCCAGGCGCACAACCGAGGCCACACATTATCGGTTCCGTCCCTAGGCCTGGGTGCTCTGGTAGCAAGGTGTTCATAAGACCACACCTGAGAGTAAAGACAAATTAAATAAAATATCGTCAAAATTTATTGTCGATTCAACAAAAAAAAGGGGCTAATTACACCTATGTCCCTCAGGTTAGGGGGTAATTACAGTCAAGGATACAAAGTTTCAAAATGTAACATTCCGTGACCAAAAGTGTTTCAAATGTATCACCCGTGTCCAACTGTCAGGGTTCCGTCCAAAAAGTGTAATTTTCATCATTTTGTATTTTAAAAATGACAATACTGCCCTTGTACAGTATATCCTGAACAATTTTTATAATTTTTAAATTAGGATATCAAATCTTAATTCTTTAAAATTAGGGTTTGAAACTAATTTGCAAATTAAGCTTTTAAAATTTACAAATTAAGCTTTCAAATGTCCAAATGATTTAATTAGGGTTTAAAAATCAACCTTAATTTAAAAGTTAGGGTTTTGAAACCTTAAAATTAGGGTTTCAGAACCCTAATTTTGAAATTAGGGTTTCTCTTATCGGAATCTTGCCGCCGGCAGTCCCAGCTCCCTCCCTCGACCCATGTCGCCGGTAACCCAAGCCCCCTCCCCTCCCCCAAACCCACGTCGTCATTGCCCTTCCCTCAACCCCGCCTCGTCGCCGCCGTGACAGATCTTCACCTTCGCCGCAGATCTCCCATACAAGTAGAGTGGTTTCAGCCGGCGCGGTGAAGTTTCAGCCGGCGGAAAGGGGGTATTGTGGCGATAAAATAGCGCAGTTGCTGATCTGGGGTGGGCGGTGACGGGGAAGGGGGAGGTAGGCGGTGACGAGGTGGCGAGGAAGGGGGAGGCAGGTGGGGTGCTGCGCCAAGGAAGAGGAGGAAGAAGGGGTGGGTGGGTGACGGGGAATGGGGAGGTAGGCGGTGACGGGGTGACGAGGAAGGGGGAGGCAGGTGGGGTGCGACGCTGGGGAAGGGGAGGAAGAAGGGGTGGGTGGGTGATGGGGAAGGGGAAGGGGAAGGGGGATGCAGATGGAGTGGGTGGGGGTTGGGGGGGTGGGGGGTTAAGAGTAAAGTAAAGATGAAGTATTCTTTTTTTTTTAACGAAGTAATGGCATTAAAAAAAATAAGGTTCCAACTCAGGGGTAATACGGTCTTTTCATTAAAACCGTTAAGATTTTTAGGGTTCTGTTTGGTCAATGGACACAAGTGTAATTTGTCCAAACTATTGTCCTTACTTGTAATTACCCCCAAACCTGAGGGACATAAGTGTAATTAGCCCAAAAAAAAATGAGCACGTAATGAAGATTTGTATGATTCTCAGTGCACAAAGCCCAAAAACAAAAATACTTTATGACAATAAGTAGTAATAAGTAGTAAAACTATACTTTTAGATTAACATTACAATCTTAAGCTTTACTTAAAAAATTTTGTAATTATTGATTAAACTATCCTATCATCAATTTTTTAGTTAGTGAAATTAATTTCTTTCTTTCAAACCTAACTGAGTACGAGCACCCAATGTTAACACGTGTTTTTATGAGTTTTCTTAAGGAAATACCAGATGTAACTACACTCATACCCTCATTACTAACTCGTATAGTCTTTGGCAGGGGAAGACCCATGAAGTTTAATTGAGAGACCAAAAAGTGATAAAAATAAATGATGGCTAACATAAAAAAATTCGAAAGATTCAAGTTCACATAAAACATGATTCATTTAATCGTATAAGTTCACTATTCATAGTGATTTATTTAATTTAGTAAGGTTAGTCAACAACAAACTACTAATCTGCGTGAAAGAAGTTTATATGTACTTGTATGAATATATGTACTACTAATGTGGTTCTACATTAATAAAAACGAGGACAATAATTCATATATAAGTTAACATACTATAAAAATTAAAAAAAAAGAACTAACCTTGATCTATTTACGTTTTTTTTCCTAATAAGGAGATTTGACATTTACAAGAACAAGGATGGACCATGGGAAAGAGAAAGACAAAAACTCTGTTGACCAGTAACACATAAATTAAAAATACAAAAAAAAAAAGAGAAAAAACCCACTAATACATTAGTGTTATCATACAGTGACATTCTTGTAAATATTTCAAATATGATTTCTCATTACTTTAAGAGCCAAAATAAATTTCTGAAGTTTAGGGGGTGGGGCCTCCCTTTCATGCGGTTGGTCCACCTATGTTCTTTGGTGGCTAAAATATGCTTTATCCTGCATTTTGCCCCAAGCGAGCTATGATTCTTTTCCTTTTGTTTGTGATCGCAATCAGATAAAGAGCAATTAATCAATCGGCTATGGCATTGTTTCCTTTGGTTTCAGCGGAGGAAGGACGTTCTGATTAGATGGAGAAAGGATGGCCTATGGGCTGCTTACAAGGTGCAAGAGATTCCGAGCTACAATTCTTTGGGGAACGCCCTACCCCATCTGTTTGGGGAATCTCCAGAGACAATGGAACGAGCTACGTCGTGAGTTGGTTACATGAGGGAGGCACACAACTGTTGAACATTGAATAGAAAGACTGAGCAAGCATCTGATGTCCAATGCTATCTCCTAGCCTCAATGTTGTGCAATTAAAGGAAAGAAAACCGAAAAATAGAGAACAAAAACAGCAAGGCGTATAAAGTTTTAAAGACTGTTTGTTCCGCTTGAATCGTAACCCAAAATTTTAGGTGGTTACTTGAAAATTAAAACCTAACTCCAAGATAAAATACCCGATTCTGCATTCCCACGCATTCCCACAGCAGTCTGCGTACTACGAGATGATTCTGATGATTACCAAAAGAAATACAAAGTAAATTGGAAGAAGTAGTAGTTATCTTGTTCTCTCTAATTGGTTAGAAGTTGGAGTTTGTATAGAACTCCAAAAGCTACCTATGAAGAGATGTGTCTCGTGAAGAGAGTTCCAAGAGACACCAATTTGAATTGGTAACTGATGAAACGGTTACTCTGCCTTATATATACAAGCAATTTGAGTAAGAAAATAACTTAATAATATTTGAAGAAAATACCACAACATTGCTCCACTATTTTCTATCTAATAAATATGATAACATAAACAACATCCGAGTCTGTACATCATATGGTCATAGGTGGATATCCTCGAACCTATAGTTTGAGCAAAGTCTAAAATAAATGTAGAGGGGATAGAACCCTTGATCTCATGACACTTGATGAATCTTGCTCGCACTGCAAACAAATTCATTTAGCTCTTTTAAGGCAACAAATTATTGTATCATATGCTTATCCAAGATTAGTACGTGCTCTAGAACTTTGCCTTGTTTATGAAAACCGGCTCTAACTTCCACACTTGCAAAGGTGAATCCATCATAAGCGTTTGCAACATCTCCTTCTTTGCTTCACTAATTGCTATGGGTTCGTTAGGAACAAATAGTTCAGCCTTACTTTGTTGCAAATGTGACGGTGCAAATTAGAGATGAAATTTTGTTAAGAACTAGATAACTCTCAAATAGTTCCAGATTATATTGCGCTGGGAATGAGACAACATTGTTATCATTTCAAAGGATCTTACCTGGATTAAATTCTTGTGAACTCCAATATGAAATTCGGCAAATAGAGTAGGTTACAACCAGTTGACCTCAATTTCTCGTTAATAATCCCATCTCTCTCGAGGTTTTGAAGTTTTTTCATATGTAAGCAGTTTAGTTAAGAATTCACTAACATTAACCAGAGGGAACAAACCACGAGTCATTTGTGAAAGGCTCGGTTCATTTACAACCCTATCTACATGTTGTCCAAATACGTAAATGCCGCTAATTCGAGTACTTAACAACATGAGGATATGCTCCCGATCTTCGTGATCATCAGGGACTAGCGAGATAGATTTATTGTTTGAGGAATATTCGTCAACCGCATGCTGGTAACATGAAGGTGTCAAAGTCTGGTTAGTAAGTTTTGCGGTGAGATTTACTACATTTCATGACCGTATACCATGTTAAAAGAATCTTCCTTCTACTCTCTATAGCGATAATTAATGATTGCTAAATGTTTCTAGTGATTTTTATTTAGTCAATAATTGTCTTTGAAAGTGTTAGCAGAAAGATCACTAGAAACATTTTAGCGATTATAAACAATCACTATATACGGGATTGAAGGAAGATTCCTACAACCCAGTTAGTAGCCAATTTTTTTTTTGGTGCCAATCACAACTTAAAGCAGTAAACGCCACTGCTTTCTTATTGATTGACGAAATGAATCAAGAATTACATAACATGACTGCTTCCACCACGCACAGTTCCGCAAACTAGTATTGCAAATTTAACCACTTACCAAATTAAATAACCACAATAAACACACGAAAAGGCCACTAGTTGATGAAGGCACATCTTTTCCTGATTTCACCAGAATTGCCAGTTAGGACACCAATCTGTCCCATCTTTACCATAGACGCTGCAAAATCAGTTGAGAAGGTGGCTCCATTTGGAGTTGCCTGTTGTTGAACATAAGTCTTGGTTGCACTGTCAGCCAGAAGAGCTGAATCGGACTGGAAGAGTCCTCTTCTTTTACCAACAAGACTGTAGTAATCTGTGTCAAATATTTTGGAGCTTCCGGGGTCCATCTCAACGAATGTAGTCGCGTCTCCTGGTTTACATTTTTTCTTCAACTGAGCTATGTAGTTCGGGTCTAGCGTTGGGTCAGTATCACCTTTGCCGGTGAAATTGTACAAGCGATTCGTGAAGGAAGTGCAATGAGAAATCCCAATGGTGTGTCCTCCTATGAAAATTATTGCATCAATTTTACGTTTTTGGATGACTATAACGCGGTAAACAAGAATATAAAGCACTAAAAACTTGCACCAACTGTTGTGGACATGATGGTGAAAGATGTTTGGTGCATATTTCCTGTACATTATCGTTTTTCTTACTAGACAGGACTTTGCAGACAAACTTTAGATTACCTGATAATACTACGAGGTCTTTAACACTCAAACCCTTTGAGCGAAAAGATGCTTTTAACTGAGTTATATTGGAAAAAGGGGAGGGTAGGTTATTCAAGGCATCCGAAAGGATTGATGTTCGTCCGTCTCTTCGTCCCGTAGGGACTGGCCAAAATGGTCCCTTGATCTGAAAGTTAAGAAGTATAATTTAGTGATATGTTGATTATCGTAATAAAGATATGAGGAACAAGGTCGTATTCATTTACCACCGAAACTGCATCTCGAGCTACCAAGGCAAGAATATCCGCACAAGAAACAACACCAGGGCATTTTGCTTCTACAGCAGATTTTGCAGCATCGATAACTTGGAACCCCCGAAGGCTTTGGTTAGGTATTGCATCTTTCTCGGCTTGGTTGTTTTTGGTAGAATTCAGCAGCACTGAACCATCACATCCCTGAAAAACAACATTCAAAGGATTACAACTTCCACAAGCCACTTATATATATATATATATTAAACTCTACACTGGAAACTTGGCTGTTGCTTATCATGACCTTTTTCATAAACTAAATTAAACCTGGCACCAGCATTTTGGTGGTTTGATTTAGCCAACCCCATTTAGCTTGGGAAGAAGGCTCAGATGATGATGATGAAAGTTGATTAGGCAAATAATCTTAACAACGATAAACAAAGTGCGCATTAATAATCTGTCCAATGCCCCATGTCACTTTTAGCAATGACCGAGCACATTATTAATTTAACAAAACCATCTTTTAGTTCACAATTTTAGCGCGCAATGCATGAACCTAGACCTTAACAGTGTATCCTAATGCAGGACCGATAAAAGGAAGTAACCGAAGCTTACCCTAACAAAACAATCATGAAAGTGCATTCTTAGTAACGGAGCAGCAAGAGATGGTGCTCTAGAAATAAACCGAGCTGTAGTCTGATTAACAATGGTCTCGGCAGATGGGCATCTTTTCTGGTAGAACCCAAGTTTCAAGCCTTGTGCAGTAGCCAGGTCTAAGGCAAGAACAACTAGAATCAATTGAAGGAAGAAAAAAGTAAGAAGTTTCACAAAAGCCATTGCCTTCAAAGGGAACTACTTCGAGGAATGTGGCTGTTTGATGTGAACTGCATGCAACACGAATTTCGGTTTTATAGGTAATCTTGTTTGAATTTGTCATGAATATTAGCTGTACATGCAGGCAAAAAAGAATTGTTATTGCCATTTTGATGAAGTCTTGCAACCAAACTGCTGACTTCCTACAATTTTATTGCAACCACGAAGTTTAAAGAATGCATAACTGCATTTCCTAAAGACTTACAAGGTAGGTTACAACTTACAAATAATGAATTCGATAACCTTTTAAAAATAAACATACATGTAAAGGTTTTAATTTTCTCTGGAGAAAGGCCAAGTGCTAAGTTTTTAAAGATAATTATTAACTTCTGAAATTCAAGGCATAATTAAACTTTGCATTAAACATTCTTTTGAAACCGTAAACTTAGAAGTATGAGAAGCATATTTGTTAACATCAAGCACAAGTATAGATTATTTTTCTTATGTTATTTGGTTGTTGCTTTGCAACCCGAAACAATTGATTTTCTGTTTATGCCGTAAAGTCGTTCATTTTTCATATATCGTTTCCACATGCTTATGTAAATAACTTGGGACGATAAAGAAATCAGTGGTATGATATCTTATAATCTAAGGTATGCTATATTGAGATATATCTCGACTTGAGAACATCATATGGCTTCTAGATCCCCAAAATTACGATTTCTAAGTACAAAAAAATAAAGCTATGATTAGTAAGAAAAACACTACAGTGTACATCAAATCATTGTTTGTAAGAAAAAGAGCACCAGAAAAGTATAAGAATTCGTAGTTAGAAAGAGAAACTCAGCCAATATTGTTAATGATAAATCAAAGAGAATATCAAAGTAAAGTTGAGGTTGAGATGGGTTGACTTTGAACTTGTGTTTCCAATTGTAGAGAATCTTCCTTTTCTTAATCATCAATGATTAAGTCGATTCAAGAAGCCACCTTGTGCTAAACATTCTCTAATCATCATTAATGCATGCACTTACAGCGCATTTCAACGGCAACAGAGAGATAATGTAATATAGTTGTGCGACACATGGCTATGGAGATGACAAATGTGTTGGAATATTTTAATAAAATAAAATATAGCATTGTTATTATATTGTAATTTATGACTATAAGTATTTACTTATATGTAAATTATGAAATAACTTATAAATGCAATAATGAGTATTATTAACTCAAATGTGTTTATGGTGTATATAATATACTTTATTATTTGACAGTATTGAGAATAGTTATGATTATTCCATGAGTTACAAAGAATTTTAAGCTTACTTATGTTGCTAATAAATAAATTATGGTTGGTCATCTATATAAGGCCATGATGTGATGTGACATAGAAAGAACTTGAAGCTATCATGCTTCTAAACTAAGTGTTTTTTTTTATTCTATTATCACAATGTATTTTTCTATATATCTATAATATATTTATTTTATACTTGGACAATGTGATCGAGGATTGGTTCAAACCGTCTTCCCGTGGACATGCATATGGAGGAGACATAGTTGCGTCAATGGGTTTTATCTTGAAAACTTTATCTGCCGTCAGCACCTGCAAGTAGGGAGATGATAACGTCTTTAAGACAGTAACCTTGTCATGACTACGGACGGATTATTTTATATCCTTTTACTACTTTAGATTACATAATTTTATCAAGAGTTCATATAGAATTACTTTCAATTATTTTGCTACGTTTAATCTCTTGGTATTGTGAATATTTTGTTGTGACGAGTGTGATGACTTATGAAAGTGTATATCTCTCAAATGTAAACTCACAATAAATGCTCTCTTGAAATGGATGAGAAAATAATAAAAACCAAGAGAGATGGAATAATTACTTTGATATTTGAGAATATGAAAGATAAGAGAGTTTTGAATGCAATTGATGAATCAAAACTATGCCCAAGATGAGTATTTATAGAATTGAGAATTAATATGACCGTTTAGAGTTAGGTGGAGCATTAAATACGCCAAACGGTAAATGCAGTCGACTGTAATCCCAAAGTAGCCGTTTAAAATTTCAAATTTTTAACTTGCAGTCGACTGTATTCCAATACAGTCGACTGTAATAGGCTACTGGAAGTATTGCAGTCGACTGCATTGGAATGCACTCGACTGTAATACCTCCCTGCCCAACTTGTAGTCGACTGCATTTCTGAGAATGCAGTTTCCTTATTTTCAAAGTTATGCATGCAAGGGAAACCTATAGGCAAGTTCTAGGTTACAGTCATCGATGCGATCATCTCTCTATGTCTAGTTACAAAGAACGGAAATAAAGCATTGTAAAATTCAATCGACGAATTCCTCCTTTGATGCGTTCCGTTGAGAGTCTTTGAATGATTTGCTCGTCTAATAGTCCGTTTGCATGAGTATGAGATTGTACCTATTGCTTCATCAACTCAATGCAAGTTAAGATAACATAATCATTAATGTTAGTTATCATCAAAATCAAATATAATTCTACGTTGAATAACCGTAGGGTTAACAAAAAGCTTCATTAAAAAACCGGACTTGTGTTGATAGTTCTACTTATAAAATATGTTATATATCACAAAATTATTTATCTTTAGTGCTAGTTAATGTCAGGAATAATGCTGATAATGTGATTTAAAAGGTATTATGTTTTAGATGAAGGGGTAAACGTTTTTTTTTAAGAATGACGAGCATACATCTCTTTCTTGCATTGGATGTTTCATGAGCTACCACTTTCTTCTAGCTCTCTATTTTGTAGATATCAAATGGAGAAAAGTAAAGGAAAAATAAAATAAACTTTTGCTAGATACTTTTTTATGTATGAATTGGATCCAAAATTTAAAGTATTAGTTTGATACGGTTTTGGATTTAAATTCAAAAGTTTTCAAAAGGTTTATGCTAAAGCAAATAAGAACTTAATATAGTGATAGCATGTTATGACATTTTTAGGACATAATATTTAGTGACAATAACACATATATTTTTACTTGTAGATTATTATGTTTGTCTGTAATTAGTTGTATCTTGGAAAATACCTACACCTATTATTTTCTAATTTTGACACATAGTTGTGGTTTTAAAAAAAAGAAAAAAAGAAATTTTGAGATTATACACATAGAGTTATAGTTTGATAAACCACCTAAAGTTAACTTATGGAGTTCTCTTTTAAGAGAGGATAATTTTATGGGATTACCAGCTTTTGTAAAATTAGTAACTTGAAGCTGATTTTATTTTGCTGAGTATGTCTATGAAATAAATCTTGTTTGATAATGTTGAAATCTTGTTTGATAAATCTTGTTTGATAATGTGTGACGTCCAGGAAGGGAATTTCGTAATGAGCCCGAAACAAATTTGAGGTACATGTCACATGTACCCTTGGAGGATTCACCTAAGTGAGAGTGGTCATGAGGCCGCGACTGTGGAAACCATGAGCCATTCCCTAAAGACTCTCATGAGAATCAAGATAAGAGCGCACGTCCATTAATAACTCTAACCCGCGAACTAAGTCCCGTATCAGTATTGTGTGTATGACAACTGAAGTTTGGCCAAGAGACCTAATTCAAGGCGTAGTCCATTACGGCTCTCTCAAATGGAAGTTGTCGACAGTAAGTGTTGTTTAAGCTCGGAAGGCACTAACACCTATTGCACAGTACAAGTTGTCCATCATATTTATCTATTTTCTATTTTTTACTTTACGAGTTTATAAGTTAAAAAAAAGGAGGTTTATGAATTTATCATGATTTTCTTTAATATGGTTTTAAATGTTTTAAGTTTTGTTGGAATGAGATATTATATACATTTCACTAGCGGCTTTTTAAGTATTTTAAATCATCATTTTATTTTATCAAAATAGTGGGGGATTGTTGAAATATTTTATTAAATTAAAATGTAGCATTGTTATTATATTGCAATTTATGACTATATGTATTTACTTACATGTAAATTATGAAATGAGTTATAAATGTAATAATGAGTATTATTAACTCAAATGCGTTTATGGCGTATATAATATACTTTATTATTTGGCATTATTGGGAATTGCTATGATTATTCCATGAGTTACAAAGAATTTTAAGCTTACTTATGTTGCTAATAAATAGATTATGGTTGGTCATCTATATAAGACCATGTGATGTGACATAGAAAGAACTTGAAGCTATCATGCTTCTAAGCTTAGTGTTTTTTATTTTACTATCACAATATATTTTTCTATATATTTATAATATATTTGTTTTATACTTGGACAACGTGATCGTGGATTGGTTCAAACCGTCTTCCTGTGGACGTGCACATGGAGGAGACATAGCTGCGTCAATGAATTTTATCTTGGAGACTTTATCTGCTGTCAACACTTGCACGTATGGAGGCGATAACGTCTTTAGGAAAGTAACCCTGTCACGATTACGGACGAGCTATTTTACATCCTTTTACTACTTTAGATTACATAATTTTATTAAGAGTTCATATAAAAATACTTTCAATTATTTGTTATTATTTCGCTATGTTTAATCTCTTGGTATTGTTAATATTTTATTGTGAAAAATACAAATTCAAAGCCTATATTTGTCAACAGAAATGTTGGTCACCAGGCATGCTGGCAGCGAGGCCAATATAGAAATACATAAAGAGATATGGCCGGTACTAATATGGAATGCAAAACAAAACTCAGCAAGGCTAAACTGGGTACGTGCTGAGATATGGAATGCATTGTTGGTCAGAAGACCAGCAGTAATGCGTGATCGTGGAGTTAAGTTTGTCGGGCGGAGCCAGAATTTCTGAGCAAGCAGATTAAAGAAACTTTTCTTCATCTACATCCAACTCGTGGCAAACACATCCAAAGAAGATGTTCCTCTCAAAATGTATTTTATTACAAAACGAAGGGGTTGCACCCCATGTACATTCGCACAAAAGAACCTATACAAGGCTGAACGGGCTATCATTCTCTTATAATTTGTTTGCAATTTTTTGTTAGGCGAGAAAAGAGAGGAAAGTGACTCCTTTCCTCTATTTTTTCTAATTTTTTTAAGAAGAAAAAAATGGATGAAAGTTTGGGTCTCTTTTGTCTCTAAATCTTTTCTCTCTAAATTGAGAAGAAACGGTGAGAAATGAAACTCTCATAAGTAATATTTTAATAATGCCCATATTACTCTTGAAATTATGATGACTGAATTTTTTAATGACTTTTAGGTCCTAAGATTTTTTACAAAAATCTGTCATACCATTTATTACAAACTAACCGAAGAAGTGGCATAAGTGGTGGCTAGCTTCATCTCCTACAATCTTAGGTAAGAATTCCGAAAAGTTGAGAGCTTTATTTGGCTATCCACCCAAGAAGCACAAGCTCATGTTAGAAAAAATGATGAGATGTTCAAATTGTCGCTGATAGGATATATAGGTGTTAGAGTTGACTCATGACTGATTGTTATGCTTTTGGTTAAACATTAATTTGATTTGGATGGTCGGATATTTGTAGTCAACGCATGACTAGTTTGTATTTTTTTAATGTGGCATTAAACGGTGATGTGAGACTTATCACTTTATTATAGTATAAATTTTATGTGATGTTCTTGATGATCTTTTTTTTCCCGTCTGAATTATGTTCTCAGTTTATATCATACTTAAAGTCTTTGTTTAAATTAGCACACTGTTGTATAAAGGTATACATGTAATGTTGTATATTTTCTTTTATTCTGAACTCACAAATAAGGAAAAAGAATGATGCTTTCCTTTCTCTCTTAAACGCAGAAACAAGAGGAAGGAGCTGTTTGATAAAACTAAAATTTAAGTACTGAAAAGTTAAACGCTGAATTCGTAAAACTGAAAATTTTAAGCGACTGAATTTTTACTAAAAAAAATAAGTTAGCATGTTTGGTAAACCAAAAACAGATGTTTAAGAATTTTTATTTACAAATTTATCGATACAAAAATTATGCATTTATTTATGTACTTTACAACTTTTTTGAAGGGCTACAATAGTGTTGGTGGTGGCGGCATTGACGATGGAGTAATACTGATGGTGGCAGCGGCGGTAGTGAAAAGGTGTCAATGGTGACGGTAATGGTGCGGAAGACGTTGTATTGGTAATTGTGATAATAGCGATAGTCGGCGACATGACGGTCAGGCAGTGATTGTAGTATGGTAGGTATTTAGATGACTTTAGTAGAAATAGACGTTGTGACGACAACAATGGTATAGTGGAAGTGGCGGTGTCTTTGTGGTGGTGGTGATAATTGCTAGATCATGGTAATTGTGGTGGTAGTAATAAAAGAAAGTGGATGCGGTGTTACTATGGTGCGGTATCGTGGTGGTAATTATTATTTTTATGTAACAATATGTTAGATAACTTTTAATTATCTCACTTAGAATTAAGTGATAAGCATTAAGTAAGGGTGTGTTTGATAACACAATTAAGTACTTAAAACTTAATATTTTCAATGATTTTTAATTAAGTGCGTTTGATAACGTTAAACCTTGTATCACTTAAAAAATTAATTCTTATAAAAAATAGGCTAAAATTTTAAGTCAGGGTGGACTTACTTAATGCTGATTACTTAATTTTAAGTGAGATGGTTAAAAGTAATTTAACAGATTTTTACATAAAAAAATAATTACCACCACGATGGCGCTTCAATAAATTTGTTGGCAACACTGCCTCCGCCACAATGCAACCCCCACCACAACCATTATTTTCTTTTGCTACCACCACCACCACCACAGTTACTACAAGCTAGCCACTATTATCACCGCCACCAACACCACCACAAGGACACCGCCACCTCCACCATACTGTTGATGTTGTCGCCACGTCCATTTCTGCCAAAATCATTTAACGATCCACCACACTACAATCGCTATCATCACAATTCTTAACACCATGTTTTCACGCACCATTATCGCCACCATTAACATCTTTTTGTAGCCGTCGTCTCTACCACCACTACTACTCCATCACCACCGCCACTACCACCACCACCACTACCACCACCACGATTTTAGCCCCCTCCAAAAAAAGTTATAAGGTAACAAATGAATAATTTTGGTAAAATGAATAAATTTATAAATAAACAATTTTTCAGACATCTGTTTTTGATTTACCAAACATGTTAACTTATTTTTCAGTAAAACTTCAGTCGCTTAAAATTTTCAATTTTACGAAAACTGTATTTAACTTTTTCAGCACTTAAATTTCAGTTTTATCAAACAGCCCCCTAAAAGTCGACCTTGACTTAAAATTTTAGTCTATTTTTTGTAAGAATTAATTTTTTAAGTGATACAAGGTTTAACTTTATAAAATGCACTTAAATAAAAATCGTTAAAAACTTTAAGTTTTAAGTGCGTTGTTAAACACACCCGAAGGAAAACTATATTTCCCTTCTCTTTCCTTTCTCTTCTCATCTCTTTTTTTCTTTTCTTTTCTGTCCTCTCAAAACTCGCATACAGACTATTAAAGCTTATGAATAGTATCATGGACAATATATTCGCCCATAACCTACACAAGATTTAACCGTTGTTTACCATATACTTTTTGTATGTGGTTTAATTCCAGGTTTGATTCCAGATATATGATGTCCTTTTAGAGCTAAATTGTAGTTCATCACAACCAACTTTGTTTTTGGGAGGGGAAGTCGGGTCGGTTCTCAAGGCAGTTTTCATTTTATAATTGTAGCATCTCTTCATAACTACAAAAAAAAAAAAAGAAAACAAAAAAGAAAAGAATGAACACGACTATGCTTTACAAATCTATAGTATACAGTTATTTTCTAAGGTTCTACATTAGAATATTTTGCTAAAGTATTTCAAGGATTTGGATCGATGGATATGTAATTGCTCCAAGTAGCTAAGAGATATAATCAAATCGAAAATAAGAAAACGAAATGTCATGACCAGTTTTTGCACGAAAAAGCATACCTCATGCATGTCATGTGTTATTTTCTTTTGAAACCGATGGAATATGAACCTTTAATTACTTCGGAAAACTTAGAAGAGTGAAACTGATAGAAACCATAATTGCAGAGCCCAAAAATTACATAGCCCAAAAAAAAATAAAAAATCTTTAGGTTCCAATTGAGGAACTATTTACTTAATAATCTCAATGAAAACCATAAAGAAGAAATTCTGAACAGGCCGGGCTTGGTTACCTCTTAGACTGTGAACCATTATGGCAAAAGCTTTGTCATTTGGAATGCAGAACACCATGATGGTGGAGTCGTCGTGGAATCCTAGTTGTGTGGCGACGTGCATTCGAAAAACAGGTGTAGATTCAGAAAATTTAATCGGAGGGTGCCAAAAAATCATAAAAAAGATTTGATGGCTAACATAAAAGAATTTAGAAGGTTGAAGTTCACATAAACATGAATAATCAAAACACATTATAAGTTGCGGAACTATTGAATACGTTAAATATAATATATTTTATGTATAGTGATTTACTTGCTACGGTTAGTCAATAATAAATTATTAATTTTGCATGAAAGAAGCCTAACTCTTACTTTATAGATATATTATTAATGTGATTATCAATTGTATGAGTGCGTTAGTCACGTATACATTAACAAACTATAAGAATTTAAACTTAAAAAAAAGAACTAACCTTAAAGTATTCTTTTTTTTTTAATCTGGAGATTTAAAATTTGAGATTTGGAAGAATGAACAAATGACAAAGATAAAGATTATGACAGCCGATGGCACAAAGATTAAAAAACACAACAAAATAAAATCTTAATAAATCAATGTTACAATATGGTGGCATTTTGGTAAATATTTTAAATATGTTTATCTATTATCTAAAAAATAAAATAGATTTCCAAAAATGTTGAGGGGTGCCCCCCCCCCTCCAGGAGGGGGGGGGGGGGGGGGGCGCTGCCCTTGCCGAAAAATCTAGTTTTTCAAATTGCCATCAAACTTTTACAATTAATTAAGAATAATTAACAGATTTTTTAAAGTATTTTCTGAAAAAAGAAAACAACTAAGAGAGAGAAACTCCAACTTCTCTCAAAATTTTTCCATTTCTTTTCATCTATGAGATTCAGGTTTTCACGTAATTCCTATTAATCTTGATGAAGATCATTAACAGATATGGAACAAAGAACTGAAAACGAGAGATGAAGTGAGACAATGCGATGCCGAGGTCGACACCGGGAATGCCCTCGCGACAAGTATCTTGTCTGTGAGGAACAATCAAAGATTCTTTTGCCAATGATTTTGAAGGAAATGAACGGCAACAAACACATACAAGCAAAGAAAATGTAGATCGATCATATACTCCAAAAGCGAGTGGTTTCCTTAAGATATGAGCCTGTATCGGATGTCGAAGATTTGTGACCTGAAAAGTTCTTGAATCAAGCACTGATTCTGACGAAGATTTGTGACCTGAAAAGTTCTTGAATCAAGCACCGATTCTGACGAAGATCATGGCCTGAAAGAAATGGTGTGGGACAATTGAAACAATAGATGGAAGTGCTAAGATATAAGAATATAAATTAAGGACTACATTAAATGCAAAGCTAGGGTGTAATATGGTCCAAAACTCTGATTTCTTGCAAGACAGGCACCATTGATTGCAATGGAAGATGCAAGTGAATTGGGGGGGGGGTGCGTGGGAGGTGTGTGAATACTGAAAAGAAAAAAATTTGGCTACTACCCCGGTTGGAGGAATCTTCCTCCTACCCCCTATATAGCGACACGTCTCTAAATATCTTTGGTGACTTTTATTTAGTGACGTTAAAAAAGTGTTGCTAATAATTGTCGCTGAAAGTATTAGAAGAAACGTCACTAGAAACATTTAACAATTATTAATTGTCACTATACACGGAGTTGGAGAAAGATTCCTACAACCCGCGTGTGAGCCAAAGTTTATTCTACTGAAAATGCCAATAACCACATGGCAAGGGGGCTGACGTGGACAACAACAACAACGTGGCTATTAATGAATCAATGTATGAACAATTTTAACGGCTTTTTGAACGGTTGTTAACACGTAGAAAGGATGATTTTTCACCTTTACCCGCCTCAACGAATAAACAAACGGAAAAAATTTTGCTGCACACCGAGGAGCAGCGTCAAGCTGTACCCCTCCATGTGGCAGCACGTTATTGGTCCAGCGTCAAGGCCATGCTCCTCGCACGTGATCGGGCTGGCTGGAGAGAATTAACGGACGTTAAGCATGTCTCTGAAATCTGTTTCTCTCTCTATGTCTCTCTAGCAGTGTGTTTCTCTCTCTATCTCTTCCTTCCCGTATTCTTCCTCCCCACCACACTCCAAGAACTTTATATATAGTAGAATTTTTGGAAGCCCATCATTCAAATGGAAATGATATATCCCGGAACAGGTACTGAACAAATGGAAATGAAGCTTTCACTGAAGCATCAATGAGTTGGCCCGTCTATCCTCTTTCAACTTGGTCTTTTTGTTCAGTATCTGGTCTAGGTAATTTTTCATATTCATTACATTACAAGCTTTGAGTCTGATTCTTTCATTTCCATTTGAGCAACCCTGAAGGCGCAGGTACTCAATGAAGCTGTAACAAAACATGAATAAGCTTTCAACTTGGTCTTCTTGTTCCGTACCTGCTCCAGGATATATCATTTCCATTTGAATGATGGGCTTCCTGAAATTCTGCTATATATGTAGATGTGAGTACGTTATTGATATGAATTGAGTGATGATATATTGAAGACTAGAAGTTCTTGGAGTGTGGTGGGGAGGAAGAATACGGGAAGGAAGAGATAGAGAGAGAAATAGACTGCCAGAGAGATATAGAGAGAGAAACAGACTGTTACATGATTATTCTCCTTCCCAAAATTTCAGGGACGTGCTTAGTGTCCGTTAATTCTCTCCAGCCAGCCCGAGGAGCATGGCCTTGACGCTGGACCAATAACGTGCTGTCACGTGGAGGGGTAGCACCTTGACGCTGCTCCTTGGTGTGCAACAAAATACCAAAGCTACAGATGTGTGGCGCAATAATCCCAATTTAAGACCATATTTCATGAAGAGATCGTATGCTACAATCACACGACCTAATAGAGACTATGTAAAAGAGCATTGCCTGAATTTCATCCCTCCATAAAAATCAATGGCCAAAAAGGAGTTGAATACAGGGTTAAGGATATAGAAAATAAAGTTAAGGTATAGAAAAACTGTGTGATAGCTTTTCTATTGGGTGCACGACCACCGGTATATGTCATTTGAGAGGAAATGGAGACGATTTTGCAATTTCTGTGTAAATTTTTTTAAAAGCCAAGAGTATTTTTTGTTAGATTTGACTATAATTTTCGTCACCTCAAATAATCAGTCGTATTGTAAGTGTGAGTGGCAAGCTCCTTTTCATGGATTACATGACTGCACTGAAGAAAAGTCTGGGTTATGCTCGAGTGTGTGTTAAGGTGGAGGTCTGCCACCAACAACCTGAATCTATAACATTGAGAGGCCCTGATAACACTATCATGTATCAAAGAATGGAATATGAGTTGTTGCCCGTAAAATGCATGCTTGTCAAAAGATTGGGCATCAAGCTGCAAAATGCTATAACAAGGCACCTGCCCAGCAAATCTGGAAACCCAAAAGTACACTCAACTAAGGGTGTGGAGGAAAAGAGGCCAACAGAGGAGTATGGAGCAACTGAGGTGTATAATATAAAGTCAAACAACACTTGCTTGGTCTCAAGTCCTGCAAGTGTTAAAATAGGTAATAGTTTCTCTAAACTGGAACATGTGGAAGGTTTGGAAGGCCCTAGCCAAGAGATAATACCACCAGAAGTAAGGAATTCTAGCCCAAGACAGTACTGATAGAGGGAATAGAGTTGAATTCACGTGACAATGATAGCTAGCTGGAGTATTAGGGGTTTTATAGACCCTGTAAAGCAAGCATATGTGAAAAAAATGTTAGAAGGAGAAAAAAGTTGAACTTCGAGAAGAAAATGTACAATACTTTACCAGGAAATGGAATAAGGTATGGAGTTTGAGCATAATGTCAATCATAAAGGAGTAACAAGGATATGAATTGGTTGGAACAACGTGCTTTTGAACATTACAGTGTTGAATAAATCATGCAGCATATCACTGGACGGGTGGAGTTCCAAAATTCCCGTTAGACTTTCTGCATTACCTTTGACTATTAAAATAGTGAAGGAGAAAAGAGAAGACTACTTCGGCAGTAACTTGTTCATGATGCTAATATTACTGGACAACATCCCTGGTTGGTGGTAGGGGATTTCACTGTAATAAGATATACCAATGAAAAACAAGCTGGGACTGGTCTCAGTAACAAAGATGGGAATGAGTTCAATAAGTGCCTCTTTGACACTCACCTTGAAGACATGCATACAATGGAAATTTTGTATACATGGGGAAATAACAGAGTGGACAACATAATCCTTTGTAGGTGCATCCTAACACTCAAGTGGAGCACAGCCCGCACATTTTTAATCATCCATTGATTTTGATGCACAGTCTTCATGAGCAATATCAAGGCTGTAGATCTTTCAAGCTTTATAACTTCTGGATGAAACATAGCAGGCTTACTCAGTTGCTACGATCTGTTTAGAAAGATAGTGTTGATGGGGATGCTTGTCATCAACTCAATGCTAAACTTAGAAAAGTTGAAACTTGATCTCAGGCAACTCAACAGAGAGTACTACAGTAATATCTGTGCTAGAATAGCTGCCAAGCTCAAGGAACTTCAGGAAATCCAAAGTCTGAATTTGCAACAACAAAATCTATGTCTGTTTCAGATATAAATGGATATTCATCAATAGTACTATTATTTGGTCGAGGCTGAGGAAGCTTTCTATCACCAAAAAGCCAGAATAAGAGAATTTAATCTAGGGGACAACAATATGTCATACTTTTTTAAAACAAGGTTCTTACCATTAATAACATATATGGAGTACAAATGGCGGGAACTAGAGAGATGCAACAGATTGCCATTCAATATTTTTCTGAGTTTCTTGGGTCTCTTGTGCCCTATTAGTCCTAAATGAGAGATAGATTGAATGCAGTCTTTAACAAGCATGTCTGTCACAAGGATCAAGTAATGTTGGATGCCCTTGTCTGTAAACAAGAAATTAATTATTTTCCCTTGAACCAAATAAGGCTCCTGGACTTGGGTCTGATGGATGCAGTTCTATATTTTTTCAAACGAACTGGGATGTGGTACGGTGAGCCAACAAGTGATATCTGCGGTGATGGAGATGCCAAACAAAAACAAAGATATCAAACTTTTCAATAGTATAACCTACTCTAATCTTTAAGGTTCCCTGCCTTAGCACTATGAAGGATTTTAAGCCAATTGCACATTACAACGTAATACATAAATATGCATAAAGAATCCTTTGTGCAAGAGTTTAGAAGGTCCTTCCAAGTTTGATTAGCATGAGGCAATCAACATTTCTGGCCAAAAAGAGTATTGCTGAAAACTTTCTCCCAATGCAAGAACCTGTGAAGAATTATCAGAAAAAAAGTGGCCCAAAAAGGTGTATAATGAAGGTTGACTTACAAAAAACTTATAATTCAGTTGGTTGGGATTTCCTAAGGACTGTAATGGAAGTTATCTAGTTTCCATCTAAGTTTGTGAAGTGGATTATACATTGTGTAACCATTCTAAAATTTTTTATGAGTTTAAATTAGGGTCCAACTTGGGCAGGTTAGACGGGCTCAAGGATTAGACCATGACCAGCCAGCTCTCCAAAAGCAGTGCCCATGTCCAGCCCAGCCCAGCCCACCTACGGGCCAAATAATATGTGTCCACGCCAAACCCATCAAAAATTTGGTGGACACATGCTGGACGCGGGCTGTCCACGAGTTGCCCATGATTGCGAATTACCTTTTTTTTTTTAAAAATGGTTTTGAAACATATCATTGACCATCTAACTCTACAATTTATTCACGATAATAAAAAAGTACATTAAAATCTAAAAATGAACTTAAATATAAGCATGGAAACAAATACTTGGGATAAAATGAAAGAGAAAAACAAGAGTCTCCAATCCTTTAATTTTAAAAAAAGTAGGAAAAGTAAAGTCTTTAAAGATCTTTAAACATGAATGAAAAATGAGAAACCATTCCTCAACCTGGTTAAAAAAAAAGACAAAAATATGAGTATACCTTTGGCTTTGAGGCTTTGACGCTGACACGTGTTCATTATGAGGACAAATTATAAAATATAACTACCCACTCTTGATAAAACCATTAGTTACAAACACCCACTCTTTGCAGGTAACTACCCATTTTCTTTTCTCCATTTTCCAAAATACATTACCTATAGTTTGCAATGACAGAATCGCACACGCAATGCTTGTGCACAACACATCGTATTATATAATAGTTAGACGGATTGGTTTTCCCATGGGTTGGACGGGCTTGTAGAAACCTTTGCCCATGTCCTGTCTATTTTTTTTACGAGCTCAAAATTTTGAGTCCACGTCCACCGTGGTCACTACAAAAGTAAGTCCATACCCATATTTTTGCGGGCTGGCAGGGGTTGTCCACGGGTTGCCCAGCCCAAGTTGCACCCCTAGTTTAATCGCAATCTAGATGCATATTTGTTAGCTTTAAAGCGTTAAGGCAATGGGATCCTATCTCTCCTTATCTCTTTTTGTTAGTTATGGAGGAATTTTCTAGGCTTTGTGATACGTATGCTCAATATCCTGCCTTTTCATTCCACCCCAGATGTTAGGAACTACAAATCAATCACCTAAGTTTTAATTTGCTGGTGATTTATCATTTATTCTTGATGGCTAAAGCTAACCAAAGTTCACTTTTGTTAATCAAATAAGCTTTGACATATCGGAGTTTGAGCAGCTTTCTAGACTGGCTCCCAACCTAAACAAAAGTACAATTTATATAGCTGGTTTTTGTGAGAGTTTTGATCTTGAAGCACAAGAATATTGTTATTAGTGAATCCTGGTGCACTTGCAAGAGACTTCCTTGAAGATGGACGTAAGCTTGAAGATAATTCAAACTCAACTATTTAAATCTACTTGTTAACTATCTCTAACTCAATCTCTTTAATTTACTCGTTTCTCTATAATTGTTTGAAATTGTGTAGTTAGCATCTTGATTGAAATGTTTATTGGTTTCATCGAGATTCATGATTATTTTTAGTTTAAATTCACCATTAGTTTTCAAAAACCCTATTCACTTCCTTTCCTAGGGTTGTTTTATTGGTTTCATGATCCATTTAACTTAAAACTAGTAGGCTGTAACAAGTTAAAAGGTAATTAAATGAATGAATAAGCTATATTCACCTTCCAAGGAAATGGGCAACAAGGTCTTGAAATAATTGGTTTAAAAAAGAAATTGGCTTAGCAAAATTAAACCCAAACAACAATTATACCAACAACAAATGCATAAACAAACCATAGCGTGAATCATGGCATGCATATAACATAGAAGACATAATCATCCATGTCATATAACTGGCCAATATATTTATTTATGCCCACAGAGTGCAAAAATTTGCGCATTTTTCATATTTTTAGGATGACAAAATTGCCATAAAGATACTCACAAATAGCCAAAAGATTGAGAGGTAAATTCTTAGAATTGAAAAACTTTAAATTCATGATATACCCTCTGGAGTTAAGGAAAGAATTTTGTGTATATAAAACATATTTTTAAAGCTAATTACTTTGAAAAAAGACGTTTAAAAAATTACACACGGAAGGTAAAAAGGTGATTTTGACCCCATAGAAAAATTAAAAAGTCAACATAATGCTTCACTCGCAGTGGCGAAGAAAAGATAGCCCAAAAATAGCCTCCACACGCCACCATGCCTGTGGGGGAGCAGCGTCTTGCTCGCCATTGCATGGATTGGTGCATGGTAGCTCAGCTTGGCATGTGTTCATGGCTTGACACTGCTCATCTTCTTAATCGTGGAATTCTCAGTAGCCATCACACCGCAAAACCAACTTTCAAAAGCCATACCTCTCTCTTCTTTGAGCCAAATGATTCGTGCTATGTGTAGATAGCTTTATACATATTAACCAAACATGATAAAAACGAAATATCATGTGCCGAATATGAGCCACGATACTCGGGAAAAAACATTATTTTCTGAATATTAAAGTCATGATTTCTCATAAACCATGCATCCAATGAATACGAAATTGCATGGAGTTCATCCTTAGGCATAGGGGAACAAAACCATATGATTATTTTTTAGAATTACATGCTTTAAAAATTGGAATTTTATTGATGGCTATTATTCATGGAAATTGCAAAAAAATCACTCACTACAAGAAAAAAGGCTTTTAGCGACGGGAAAATCCGTCGCTAAAAGCCTAAAATCCGTCGCTAAATGTTTTAGCAACGGATTTACCGTCGCTAAAAGTCTCTCGTATAAAAGTCCGTTACTAATAGTTTGGCGACGGAATTTTCAAATCCGTCGTGTAATATTTAAGTTTTTGTGACGGAATATTCCGTCGCTAAATGTCTTATTTAGCGACGGAATAATCAGTTGCTAAAAAACCGATAGTAATAAAAAAAAATTAGCGACGGATATAATCCGTCGCCAAAAGTCAAATTTTTTTTAAAATATATATTTTTTATTTTTCTAATGCCCAAACCTGTAATAAAAAAATCAATCATCAACAACAACACTGATTTATAAACACGTAGCTTTTCCAAATTATCCAAATTGGATATCCAAAGGCTCATTACAAAGCATTACTTTGTAATGACTACCTTTGAACAGGAACTAAGGATTTTTATGCAAGCATGCGTTCAGAAATTGATAATATATGCAAGAATCTTTCCGAAATATCAAAACTACAGAAAAATCGTTGCATATGTTACCAATTCCACTTTAAATAGAATTCGTTGGCAACGAGTTGAACCATCTCGTTGTCAATGGACTTCGCAAAACAACAACGAATATAAAGAATGCAGGTTTTATAAGAAACGAGTAATTGAACAATCTCTGGGCTAATTCGTGTTAATGAGGATTACCTTGGGCTAATTATAGCTAATTAGGGTTGATTAGGAGTAATTAAAGTTATTTTGAGCTAATAGCCGGGTTTTATTGTGCTGAGTCGTGTCTCCTAATCAGGGCTAATTAGGCTTAATTGAGTTATGTTAGGGCTAATTAGTGTTAATGAGGACTACCTTGGACTAATTATAGCTAATTAGGGTTGATTATGACTAATTAGGGTTATTTTGAGCTAATTAGGGTTTAATTGTGCGGAGTAGTGTTGATTAGTCCTAATTAGGGCTAATTAGGCTTAATTAGATTATTAGGCTTAATTACGACTACTTAGGCGCGTAATCAGAGTTTAGTTAGGTTTTAGGGTTTAATTAATCTAATCACGGGTCTACAAGATATGAGTAAATTGGGCTAATTAGGGTTTAATTTAGATTGATTGGTGTTAATTAGGATCAATTTGGAGTAATTACAGCTAATTTAATTTTCATTGGGTTCTTAGGGTAAATTAAAACTAATTAGGCTCTTTAGAGCTAATTATGGTTAATTGGGTTCATTAGGGTTAATCGGGACTAATTAGGGCTAATTATAGCCAGTGCTGGAGCCACGATGAGATTCTAAGGGGTGCTAAAAATGTCGCGTTAACCTAATTAACCTAAATTCAACAACCAACCATTCAACTAATTCATAGATATCTCAATCCAATTGGGTCCCATCCTCCTTTAACAATCTCAATTCTCAATGCACAGTCAACAATCTCAATTCCCAATACCTCATATAGGGTGTCGATATGGTGTTCGACATCTCCTGACTCGTCTGAAGACATTGATTATTTTTTAAATGCCAGACGCCGTGTCCATCACCCCTTGAAGAGGTGTCCACAAGTATAAAGCCAAAATGTGACATTTCGGTGTCAGTGTCGATCGGACGCGGTGTATGTAACTTACCGACACCTCGACACCTCATCAACATATCCGGAAACGTGTCGGACACCTCCGGACATGTCCGAAGTCATTGATTTATTTTTTAAATGCCGGACACCGTGTCCGTCACCCCTTGAAGAGGTGTCCATAAGTATAAAGCAAAAATGAAACATTTTTCGGTGTCGGTGTCGATCGGACATGGTGTTCGTGACCTACCGACACCTCGACACCTCATCGACACATCCGGACACGTGTCGGACATCTCCAGACAAGTGTCCGACACCTCATATAGGGTGTTCGAAGACATTGATTTATTTTTTAATTTTCGGACAGTCGGACACCGTGTCGAACACCCATTGAAGAGGTGCCGGACACTCATTGAAGAGGTGTCCATAAGTATAAAGCTAAAATATGTTGTTTCAGGGTCAGCGTCGATTGGACGCGGTGTCCGTGCCTGTGCTACCTAATGGGGATTTCAATCCAATTGGGTCCCATCCTCCGTCAACAATCTCAATTCTCAAATACTCAATGCAATAAAAATCACACATTCAATCCAATTGGGTCCCATCCTGCATCAACAATCTCAATATCTCAAATGCTCAATGTACAATTAACAATCTAAAATCATCAATTAACAACCTAAAATCATCAATTAATAATCTCATTTACTTCAAATGCACAGCTAATAACCTAAAATCATCAATTAACAACCTAAAATCATCGATCAATAATCACAATTCTCAAATGCACAATTAACAACCTAAAATTATCAAACAAATGATCAATGTTCAAATGGATTTTTTTTTCAAAATGCACATATCCGATGCGCTTTAATTATTTCAATTTGGGGTTCAATTCAATTCAGGCAATTAATTTAGGGTTCAATTAGGGGGTTCAGTTACTTTAATTCAGGGTTCAATTAGGGGGTTTTATTAGTTCAATTTAGGGTTCGGTTGAATTGGGGCATTCAATTTAGGGTTCAATTAGTTCAATTTAGAGTTCGATTGGATTAGGGCATTCAATTTAGGTTCAATTAGGGGTTCAAATAGTTTAATTTAGGGTTCGGTTCAATTAGGGGTTCAAGTAGTGTAATTAGGGTTCGATTACATCAATTTAGGGTTCAATTATAATTCAATTTAGTGGTCAGTTGAATTGGGGCATTCAATTAGGGGGTTCAATAAGTTCAATTTAGGGTTCGGTTGGATTAGGGCATTCAATTTAATGTTCAATTAGGGGTTCAATTAGTTTAATTTAGGGTTCGATTCGATTAAGGCATTCAATTTAGGGTCTAATTAGGATTCAATTACTTCAATTTAGGGTTCAATTAGGGGGTTCTATTAGTTCAATTTAGGGTTCGGTTGAATTGGAGCATTCAATTTAGGGTTCAATTTAGGGTTCGACCCCGGATTAGGGCATTCAATTTAGGGTTTAATTAGGGTTCAATTACTTCAATTTGAGGTTCAATTGTAGTTCAATTAGTTCAATTTAGGGGTTGGTTCAATTGGAACATTCAATTTAGGGTTCAATTAGGGGGTTCAATAAGTTCAATTTAGGGTTCGGTTGGATTAGGGCATTCAATTAGGGGTTTAATTTAGGGTTCGGTGGGATTAGGGCATTTAATTTAGGATACAATTAGGGGTTCAATTAGTTAAATTTAGGGTTCAATTTGATTAAGGCATTCAATTTAGAGTTTAATTAGGGTTCAATTACTTCAATTTATGGTTCAATTAAGGGGTTTAATTAGTTCAATTTAGGGTTCGGTTGAATTTGGGCATTCGATTTAGGGTTCATTAGGGGGTTAAATTAGTTCAATTTAGGGTCCGATTGGATTAGGGCATTCAACTTAGGGTTAAAAATACTCACTATTTCAGAAAATTGTAAACTTTTACTAAAAATTCTAACGTAATCCAAAGTATCTTATTAACAAATTCCCACGGAACAACTTAGCTGATCACTAGACTCGTTTCAATCACTCAACCATGTAAAACCAATCATTTAAACAAGCATACACATTGTTGCATTGCATAGATACAATTACAAGTAAATTCGTGAAAAGGATGAAAAGGGATATGAAAACAGGTGCAAAACCTACCTGAAAATCAAGAGACCGCAAGAGAGATCGACAGCAGCGACAGCGGCAGTTCTTCGGTTCTGAAGATCGGCGGCAGTGGCCGCGACGGTGGCAGGCTATATTCCGTCTAGGGGTGGGTTGCCGGGGATGGCGACGGAGGTGGCATCGAAGGAAATATCGCCGATGAGAGTTAATAAAGAGAGAGAGAGAGAGAGAACGGGGAGAAAGAAAAGCAGAAGGGGATCTGTGTTTTTAAGACCCTTACCGATGGAACACACCCGTTGGGAAAAGTCCGTCGGGAAAACTCTGCTTTCACCGACGGGTATTTTTATAGACGGAATTATTCCGTCGCCTCTATGTTTTTGAAAATCATCAAAAATTAAAAAAACTCAAAATATTTATCGATGGTACTTTTCGTCGGTAAAAAACCGTCGATGAAAATCCGTCGCTAAAACGTTTTAACGATGGAGTGTTCCGTTGTTAAATATTTTTACCGATAGATTTTCATCGACGGTTTTTTCCGTCGCTGAAATGGCTTTTAGCGACGGAATTTCTTCCGTCGCTAAAAGTCCGTCGTTAAATCATTTTTTTCTTGTAGTGACTATCATACCATCATGTGAGAAGGCAAAATAATAAGTAATCATACTCTGATACCAATATTGAACTTAAACATCCACCATGTAACACGTAGTAGGCCGGGAACATACTGTACGTATTATCCAGAATCGATGAAATTAAATGATCTTTGTTGTTACAAGCTTACGAAACACTAGATCTCCTACTCACATGTATAGAAAACGTCTGCTAGATTGGGTTTCTTGTCCATAAACTAGATCATAGAGCTTGGTGATGTGCGCTCTCGAGAGAGTACAAAACTACAACAGAAAGACCAACATGAGTTTTCTTATGACTGCCTTCTACTGGGATATCTCTAAATACTAAATAGAGATAATTTTAGGTAACATTGTACTTATCTCTTCACCTAAGAGATCATATTTACTAATTAACTATAGCTATCCTGACAAACAAATCGGATCATGGTTCCACTGACGTAAGATATTAACATTTTGCATACCTATGTTGCGTGTAAAGAATATTTTAGATGGAGAAGTATTTTTTGAAAATAGCAGGTAAGATTCTTCGGACATGCTCTGTGACTTTTCTGATAAGTTAGAATGATAGGAAAGCTAACGATGGTTAAAACTTGTTGTTACATTTTTTTTTTGAAAAGAGTAAAAATACATACCATCAGAAAAGTAGTATGAGATCAACAACCCTGATCTCCTGAGCTAAAAAGGATAACAACACGCACATATCAACACCATCAGAGGCTGACCTCTAACAAGCCAAGTAACATATGGGAAAGGGAGCACTAGCAACATACAAATCATTGCAACAAAAAACGCATAACTTGTCTTCAATAGTGAGTAGCGTCGGGACTTGCAGTCCACCATTCACGTTGTACAAAAAAAAAAAATGTGTGTGCCGCCTGGGATGCCAGGCTCCGTGCAAGATCCTGTTGCTGAGCTCCGCTTCGAGAAATATTTAGAGCATGCATGCGCATCCTGACTAACTTTACACAGATCAAAAAAGATAGTGGCAACGTGTGGCGGACTATAGCTATCCCTTGAGATTTGTGCAAAAAACTGATGATTAGGAATATAAATATGGACATGTAGCAGACTATGAAATAAGTGAATGCAACAATGTTAAGACATATGCAGAGAGAACATTTGCCTCATAGAACGATTTCATAAGTGCAGCCTGTGGCCTGGAAGTATTGTCAAGCACAACTACTCCAAATCCAGATTGACGAGTGGGCCCTCTAAAAAATGACCCTATGTAACAGTGAACATACCTGACCAGAGGGTGGCAGGAACATTGACGCTGATTCTGGAATTGATATACCTGGGGAAAGATAAGAGTATGTTTTTGATTGCACCGTGACAGGCTCCTTAGAAAGGAAGTACGAGATATATCTATAACCATGACGCGTATCCTATACAGGAAATCATAAGGCGAAAAGGCAGTTTGTCGAAAAAGAACATCATTCCTACACTTCCTGATCAACCATGACGTAACTGCAATTCACAAAAAACCTCGTAGTAGAATAGCCGTTCGTAGTAGAGGCCGAGCCAACCAATGGCGTATCCAGTTAGGTGCCTCCATCTGTGGAAGAGCAAAGAAAGTAATACCTATCGGTAAAGCGAACCAAATACCTCTAACTTCTTCACAATGTAGAAAAAAATGGCTGCTGTTCTCTGGAATCAAGGAACATAGAGGGCATTCGGGATTAAAATGACATTTTTGTAGGATGAGAGTATCTCTTAATGGCAAACAATTATCCATAAACTGCCATAAGAAGGTAAAGATTTTCACTAGAAAAGGAAGTTTCCATAACCGTTGCCAAATCGCAGGACTACTTTTCCTGGCCATGACACTCAAACCCCGCAAAGTATCATGGATATCCTGCAACTCCCGAATGGCGTACGTATATTTAACTGAGGAATCACCATCGTCAGTATTTACCCATTCTTGAGAATCCGCCATGCTATCATGTGATGGATAAATGCTTAAAATACGGACAATTACATTTCAAGGAAAGAGGGAGCACATGATACCCAGGTCCCAAACAAAGGAGTCTGGGCGGAATAATTGATGTACATAGACATATTGACAATCATGACGTCTATAAGGAAGTAACTGAGAGGGGGTAATTCCTGGGATCCAATAATCTTGCCATATCAAAATAGATTTATCATTCCCTACAATCCATCTTAATCCTTGTTGTACCACCTTACCCCCAGCCAAAATACTCCATCAGACTGAGGAAAATTGCCCTTTAGATAGGGACGATGAGAAAAGGTGCCTTGTGCAATACCGTCTACATAAAACTTTGGCTAATGATGATTCTGGGTTAGTCCAAATACGCCATGCTTGTTTGGCTAACAAAGCATCATTCTTGAATTCAATTTTTTGAAAAACCAAGCCCTCCCAGTTTCTTTGGTAAGCAAAGTACGTTCCATGCTATCCAATGATAGGACCTACGATTAAAATTGTGTTAGAAGATCCACCGAAGTAGGTAGCCTTAACCGGATGTGTGGTAACAGGTAAGTCCGAAGACCGTTCCCGTCCCTGTCAGGGAGATGCCAACCATCTCTCCTTCCTACAAACACACTTGTTGTTACTTTGAAGCAGTGGAGGCCGTTGAACCTTTGAGAACAAGTAAAGACCATGACATGGAACACTTTTCATCGTATGGTCATAAAAGGATTGAGCCTTGCAACTTCATATGAAAGAGCATTTAGAGCTCCGAAAGCAATTGGTCAATGGCAAAATAAACTATACGCTAGGTTCAGTTGGTCCTTCTAGTTATTCCCTCAGAATTGATATTTAGTAAGATTTACGTTATTAAACTTTTACCCCGCTTGAATAATCCTCATTTGTCAGAGTATGTTTGCAAACTTCAACGACACATCTCATGTGGATTTTCGGTCTAAGTTGATGGTCATATTCTAGGGACGAACTTGTGATTGATACAAGTTCTTGAGAAATGATATCATTAAGCAGCTTATACATCCAATATGTACTCCAAAGCATTGAAGATCTGCTGCCTTAAAACTTGCACTGCAACTCAAATCTTTTTCATAGTCTAGTTTGGTCATAAATTGGCTTAGCCTCATTTGCCGGGTTGATTTTACACTACACCCTATACTTAGGGGTCAGTTGCACCCAGCACCCCGTAGTTCTGAAATTGGCACCCAGCACCAAAAATTTAAAAAACTTGGTATCTAGCACCAATTGACTGTCAAAATGGCCTTTGACCAGACATCTGTTAATTTTTAAGGGCAAATGGTCTTTTCATCCATGAAATCCTAGTTAGCTCCAACTGCCTAAGCCCATCGTCATTTCTCTCTTCCCTATTTTCTCTTTCTATCTTCTCTCTCTCTCTCTCTTCTCTATTTCTCATAGTGCCCTCAACCACCGTGCACCAAGAACCCCCTCTAGCGTCGCCGCGCTCTTTGGCGTCCAGGCGTGGCCCCACACCCTCTTCACCTAGCCTGACCTATCACTCTCACCCTCGATTTGGACCACTGATTATATGGTGATGATGTTGTGCAGTGGCTGATTGGGCTCCCCAGAGATTGATGGGGAGATCACGTGATGGGGTGATTGGTTATGTTGTGATTACAGTGGTAGCCAGGGGGAGTGTCTGATGATCATTCAATTGGAGGCGATAATGGCTCATTGAATGGTCACCGTTGGTCTAAAACCCGTTATTGGTGGTCGTCTTTCGGTTTGAGGTGGTGACCGTGGGTGAGGGAGGGGTTGGTGGTCGTGGGTGATCGTGGGTGAAGGATTTGTGGCAGAGGCGGCGGTCATCAACGATAGGCGTTGGTGGCCACGATTCAATTGGAGAGGGTGCCGTGGGTTTCAGGATTGGTGGTTGTGGCTAGTTATGGCTGGTCGTGGGTGGCAGACTGTGGTGGGTCGTGACGATAGGGAGAGTGGTGGTGGGGATGGTGGCACACCAGGTAGTGGCTTTGGTCAGAAGCGATGGCTCGTCAGGCTGTGGTTTCGGTCAGAGGAGGTGGCCGCACGTTTCGATATTGGTTGGGAAGATGAATAGTTTGGGAGGGAAAAAGGGTGAGGAAATGACGTGGAGGGTCTGATGTTAATTATTAGGGCCATTTGGAGCTGACGTGGACGAAAGGTGGATATAACAGGTAAAATGATAATTTTGTCCCTTAAAAAGTAACATACGTATGGTCAAAGGCCATTTTGATCGTCATTTGGTGCTGAATACCAAGATTTTAAAGATTTTGGTGCTGGGTGTCAAAATTAGAACTACGGGGTGCTGGGTGCAACTAACCCCTAAGTATGGGGTGTAGCGTAAAATTAACCCCTCATTTGCCTTAACCAAAAAATTCTTTCTAAAAAAGTTTCGACTTCCAACCAATCGCTTAAAAATTTTGGACAAAAACGGTAAGTAACTGAAACTTTGATCATCGTGAGTTTTTGCTATGTTGCATTGTCATAAAGGTAACGACAGAGATCCAACTCTTGTGGTCCAAAGCTTTTTCTAATGATGTATTCCTTTGAAGTTTCTGCTTCAATGCCTTCTGTGTTAGAAAGTTCCATGAAATTTACTTATAGTATGAGTCTGAGCAGTGTTCATCTCAAAATCTTTTTAACAGGAAATACCTATATTTGAAACATTATTCAACGTATGGCATGTAAACTGTGAATAGAGATCTTTCCAGATCTTAAGAGGTGTTTTTTATTATTCTTCCTGCCATCTATTGCTTACTTTAGACAGAAAAAAGGCCTGTACGTTTTTTGGGGGGTGGGGGGGGGGGGGAGAGAGAGAGAGAGAGAGAGAGAGAGAGAGATAGTTGGTCTGCAAGTGCACATTGCATGTGATCATGCAAATATAAACGATAAAAATGCATTCACAATGAACACAACACATGGCCATACTCATTCTTCCAACATGATCTTAGTTCTTAAATCAGACTATAGTAGTTTCTCTCTAGGCATCGAAAATTTGGTTTCTCAGCTTGATTAATAAACCTTTAAAGCATCCATTTTATACTAGCAATATAAAGTCGCATACATTGTACAAGATGAAAGTGCAAATTGTCACACGAGCATGTCAACTGACAATAGATGTTGGCCTTCAAGAAACCATTCTTCAAAGTAAACAAAAAATAGAACACTTTCTTGGTGTACCAATTGCTTCACAAACTCTCAGTGTGTACGGGTGGGAATTGATCGATGGACTCGAGTTGGATGATTATCCAATCATCACAGAAGGTACAAAAGTTGATCTTACAATAAGATCCAACCCACCTTCTCATGAACACCAGAGCCAAATTCAGATTCTCGTAAAATTTTCTGCTAGAAAAATCAATATAGGCGTTGACACGACAGAAACAGTTCGAAGCCTAAAAGAAAAGATCCATATCATTGACGGCACTTCGATAAAAAGAATGACGCTATTCTTTTATGGGAGAAAGATGGATGAAGACTTTCGCAATTTAAGTGAGTATGGTATTTGCCAATTTTCAGAAATAATAGTGTTTCTCAAAATATGAGTCATTTGGCAGCCAAGCCTCCTACGAAAAGTTTAAGTGTCATGGTGCAAACTTCTTCCAGTTTGCTTAATGCAGCAAATATTCCACTCGAAATGAGGGATTCCAACACAGTTAGCGATATGAGACAGTTATTGTTGGGCAGAAAGATGCTTCCTTACGATGATTATATTTTCATTCACAAACAAAGAATCATGCGGGATAATTGTAGCCTCAGATGGCATGGTGTTGAAAATGGGGACTATCTCTACGTATTCAAAGGGACAGTTAGTCGTGGTGGGTGCTAAGGCGATAGAAGTTACTAGTTCTAGTTAGCTATGCAATCACAGGGTCGGGGAAATGTCGTAAAGTAGGGGATAAACTTATTGATTCGTATTAGGTTAGACATGGGAATATAGTTGTTTGAATGGTAACTTTATCACTTCCATGAGTGTCATACCCTTGAACCTTGAGCGATAATTGCTAGTAAGGAAGTGTAACGTTACTGACATTTTATCTAAATACTGCACACTCGTTGTTCATGAATCTACATACAGAAAGGCTCTTCCTATTCCTAACCAAAATTTGAGGATTACGAGCATCATGCTTAGCAAGCATATCTTCTTAAAGTCCATAGTTGAGACAATACCGATAGAGTTCAGTCTAAAAAGTCTTGGATAGGAGAGCAGGGAAAAAAGCTATGCTATAATGTTCGTGTTACACGGCCAACGTTCCTCTAATTAATTTTAGAAAAATGATAGCTCCAGTCTACATTTATCACCAAGATATTAAGAGAATGACAACCAAAAGCATATGTAAACTCCAGCTACAAGACTAGCTAACATGTGAAAAACCCGAATGCGATCAACCTGTCGTTTAGATGGAATAATTATCAGATAATAATACTACGATTGTTCATATAATAAATGGTTGCCACACATAAAATAGTATTTAGGTGCCCTAGATTTCTTTATTAAGGGCGAAATAAAACGGATCCTTCCTGTGAACAACTTCAGAATATTTCCTTTTTATTATGACCACTCCAAATCTCTAATGAAGTTACAACTAGTATTCTTGCTGCATTCTATCTATATGGTCATGAATAGTGATGCATTTTAGCTATGAATGCTGCACTTATCTAACCTAAGATACTTTAAATATGGTCACATAATGTGATGCATTTTAGCAATGAATGCTGCACTTTTCTCACCTAAGTTACTTCACATGTCTCACCTAAGTTACCTCAGCAACGCCTTTTCTATCGATAATTCAGTGAATCCAGATCCATGGCACTTCTCAATGATAGGACCTCTTATGGGGGATAGCACAAAAACTACAACCACAGGGCTGTTGAAGAGTTGTTGTGAGAGTTTTGATTTGCTTGTAGCTCTACAATCACCTCACCATATTTTACACCTGTAATATCCTTACTCTACAATGCAGTGATTTTCACTCTGAACAACATACAAGATAAAAGCACAAAATTCAATTTTAAGAAGGCAATGAGAACTTGCAAATCCATAATCCCGTTTTATTCACGTGGCTTGTTTATGGAATCTCTAGGTTGCAGGGGCTGATACAAGATACATTCTTGAGAATATAATAGAAAATTCTCCGTGGATTCATCGTCTATCAGATTAAAAAAGAGGTACACGTGAGATCCTTCTCCGACCCCATATTCAACAAGAGAGGCTTCATTTCTGTTCAACAAGCTGCCTTTGAACATCAAAATAAGCCTATTGTTAGGAAGATCTTCCTGAGCTTCAATCTCTCTCTTTAGCTCGGCTACTGTGGCATCTTTGTCCACCTGGATGTTGAAGACTTTCCCTGTCAGTATCTCTACAATTACCTTCATTTAGTTTATCGGGCAAATAAATGGGAGAATGATTAGTTTATGCAACACTTCAAATTTATCTCATCTTGAGACTTGGGGATCATGAATTGAAAGGTGATCACGCAGGCTGCATTTTCGACAGTTAGCTATATAGCGTGCCCTACGAAATTGGCTGATTGTTGGTAAACGCAAGAAAAATTTCCTTCGGTTATTCAGTCCATTGAATTAGTCAGCAAGCCTGAAATTAGGTTGGGTGGTGCTATTTACATGTCTATACTTACAAATATATGTTCAGTTTTTGTAATGCCTCGCAAAAATAATTCGGAACGTTAGACACTCATTCGATCAGTTACATTAAGACAATAATATCCTCATAACCAAAATGGCCAACCATCATTAGAGCAAGTAAACCGTCAATCAAATCATACTCTTAGTAGATTGTCAAAGACGAACATCAAATCTAAGTCTGAAAAAAATTAAATAATAATATTCACCAACGCAGAAGTTCTAATAGACAATACAGTAACTTAAATTCACTCGCTCGCTTGACTCTAGTCCATACCCAAGTATTCTAACAAGTTATTACCAACAGAAGGGAAGTCAAACTAGAGTGAGCTTTTGAGAGCCCAGGAAGGTCGATCAAGGATTAAAATAGAGCGATTCGAATGAATTTTCATTTATAGTCAAATAACAATTTTGAAAATGATTTTAAAATAAAAACCAGAGCATCTTATCTTAATACAAAATATTTGGAAGAGTATCAACTCAATATCTCAAAATCAATAAATAATTTTTAAACATTTTTAATATAGGAAAACAGAACAGATAAACATTGAACATGAGCAGTGCAAATTAGCAAAGTCATCTCGACAGTGCTCATATACACTCTATATATGCATATGTACACTAATTAGTTCACTTAGGTGCTAGTTTCATCCTATAGAACAGACCATCCTTAATTATAATATCACAGTTCAGACTATCCTTGTAACTCCTAGGATTGTTATCTCATGTCAATATTCAAAATAAATAAACAAAATTCAAAATATTGTATCACGATTGAATCAATAAAATTGATATGCATTAAAGAATTTCAAACGATCACTTTATGGCTCAAGATAGGGTCTTATGGACAGTTTAAAAAAAATTATGACAAAATCGAAGTTTTATGAAATTCGATTGCAATTAAGAATAAAACATACAAAATCAAATATGATAAATTGGGTTTTAGGTAAAATTCCTTACCTTGGTTCGAAACTTTGTATTCTCAACCGAAAATCAAAGATCCTCAGAATGACCTAAGTTAAGACATCATAATTATTAGAACATAAATCACACTACAATACAGTAAGACCAGTATTAATTACTTATACAGTGTTCAATTCTACTTTCAAAATAACCCGATTCACAATAGCATCCATGAAGGGCTGAAACTAGTCAGAAATCCTAACGAAATCCCAAAGCGTAACCACACCTAAATATTTATAATAATTCTCTATAAAATATTTCTATAGCTTAAAACAACATAACAAGTTAAAATATGAATTTTTTGAATTTTTAAATATTTTCAAATAAAAATAATCTTCTTAAATACCAAAAAAGCCTAAAATAGCAATTAATACTTCTAGCTCAAATCAAGCCCTATAATTTCTATGATAGCTTCACAATATATAGGAAAAATACTGAAACTAAAATGAGGATTTAAAAAGTATTAATATCATTTTAAAATCATCTATTTCACTAAATCAAATGCAAGTGCACATTGCATGTGATCATGCACATATAAACGATCAAAATGCATTCACAATGAACACAACACATGGCCATACTCATTCTTTCAACATGATCTTAGTTCTTAAATCAGACTATAGTAGTTTCTCTCTAGGCATAGAAAATTTGGTTTCTCAGCTTGATTAATAAACCTTTAAAGCATCCATTTTATACGGGCATTATAAAGTCGCATACATTGTACAAGATGAAAGTGCAAATTGTCACACGAGCATGTCAACTGACAATAGATGCTGGCCTTCAAGAAACCATTCTTCAAATTAAACAAAAAATAGAACACTTTCTTGGTGTACCAATTGCTTCGCAAACTTTCGGTGTGCACGGGTGGGAATTGATGGATGGAGTCGACTTGGATGATTATCCAATCATCACAGAAGGTACAAAAGTTGGTCTTACAATAAAATCCAACTCACCTTCTCAGGAACACCAGAGCCAAATTCAGATTGTCGTAAAATTTTCTACTAGAAAAATCAATATAGGCGTTGACACGACATAAACAGTTCGAAGCCTAAAAGAAAAGATCCATATCATTGAGGACACTCCAATAAAAAGAATGACGCTATTCTTTTTTGGGAAGGAGATGGATGAAGACTTTCGCAAAAAATCTTTGGAAAGGATCCATATCATTGCTCAAATGCTAGTCTAGAATGTCTAAAAAGTCAAAGGGATAAAAAGTACCTAAGGATTTATGATCTTGGTTGTTTTGGAAATTGATAGAAATAAGTTACATGAACTGAATTTAGGGCCTATTATTCATTTTCTTCTTTCTGTACAGGGAGCGGATCAAAAATTTAGGCAATTAGGTGATCAATTGACTGGGTTTGATCATTTTATTAATGTTACTCTATCTTAGCCAGATTAGCAGTTCTGTATTTTGATGGATTTACTTATATGGAACCAAGAAAGAGCAGGTATTGAGCAATCGTGCAACTCCCACTTTATGCTACCACGATTATACTTGAGCCCCTCGACTTGTTTGTCACTGTCTATCAGTAGTTATTATCTATCAGTAAAACATATGTCAAATCAGAGCACAAACGTCAAGTCACTGTGTACATGCTCAATAACTAGTCTAGAATTTTAGAAATTTTCGAGGGTATAAAATTATCAAAAAGAGGGATTACTCTCTCTCTCTCTCTCTCTCTCTTCATAAATGTGATCACGGAGCCCATTTGTATTCTCTGATAGATTGTAAAAATTAAAAATAAAAGAGAACATGACAATACTTTAAGGTTTTCAAAAGATTAAACATTAGATTTGTTTGAATGCATATGAGAATCGTCGTTATTGTTTTTATGATGCTTTATTTCATTAGAACACCAAAATAAGATCATACACTTTTTAATGCATGATATACAATGCTTGAGCTATTGTTTAAATCCTTAAGCTTTCAGAACATATGGTAACTTCTCATGGTATTATCAGATATCTGATTTTTACAAGGTTTTGAATTCAATTTTTCTCGCCTGAATATTTGCAACCCCCTCCCCCCTCTTCCCTCCTCAATAGCACAATTTGCAGTCTGATTATTTGTGCACTTGGCGGTTGTACACCTTAATTTTAGGTTGTTAATTGATGATTTTAGATTGTTAATTTTGCATTGAACATTTGAGATATTGAGATTGTTGACGGAGGATGGGACCCAATTGGATTGTATTTGTGATTTTTATTAATTTTTATTGGATTTGAGAATTGAGAATTGGGAATTGAGATTGTTGACAGAGGATGGGACCCAATTGATTGAGATACGTGTTAGGTAGCATGGACACGGACACTGCGTCTGATCGACGCCGACACCGAAATGCAATATTTTGGCGACATACTTGTGGACACCTTTAGTTCGGTGTCCGGCACCTCTTCAATGGGTACACGGTGTTTGGCAATTAAAAAATAAATCAATGTCTTCGAACATCGTTGAGAGGTATCGGACACGTGTCTGGATGTGTCGATGAGGTGTCGAGGTGTCGGTAGGTCACGGACATTGCATCTGATCGACACCGACACCGAAATGTCACATTTTGGCTTTATACTTGTGGACACCTCTTCAAGAGTGTCTGACACTTCTTCAAGGGGTGACGGAGACGGTATCCGACATTTAAAAAATAAATCAATGTCTTTGAACGTGTCCAAAGGTTTCGGACACGTGTCGATAGGGGTCAGACACGTGTCCAGAGGCGTCGGACACATGTCGATAGGCGTCGGACATGTGTTTAACGAGCCTAATTAGTTTAAATTAATCCTAAGAACCCAATGAAAATCAAATTAGTTGTAATTACCCCAAGGTAGCCATTTTAGCTTTCATTCAGTGATTGGATTTGCACTAGGGTTAGGTTTCATTCAGTGATTGGTTTGAGATTTTTGGGGTTGTTATTTGTAATATGTGAGTGACGTTCAACAGTATAGATGGCTATTTGGGTGGTGATATGATGATGTGCGTAGTTGAGATTTTTGTGGTAGTCATTTTAGCTACAACTCACAGTGGATTTGTTTTTTTTAGCATCACTTTAACACAATTTGATAGACTTAATTCAGCTATGAAATTGATGCTCATCGATTGAATAATCCTCGATTGGTTTTTCATGTTAAAGTAGGTTAAATGGCTTCTACTTCGGTGAACAGGGACGTTTCATTCAGCAGGCACTTCTTCAAGGTCATGATGCTTGGTTTTCATACAGAACTTGTATCCCATCCTGCTTTCTCTGTATTTTCGTGTGAGTTAAAAGTTTTATTTTTGGTTAAAAACTTACCTGTCTTACTGTATTATGAATATGTTAGGCCATACCGGTAGCATCTTGCAGATTGCTTACTACATTGAGATTTGAAGCAACTTTAACCAGCCGCAAGGGGTCATGGCCTGTTAAATTGAAGAAGAAGCTTGGCCTAGAAGAACGTTGCTTTGAAGAGGGTTGGAACGAATTCGTTCAGCAGCATGACCTCCATCTAGGAGACTTTGTAATCTTTGAACACATGGGGCAAATGCGTTTTCAAGTGCTGGTGTTTGATCAAAGCATTTGTGGAAAAACATTTCCCTCAATGTTGAACTCTGAGCCGTAATTAGGCAATATTTTAAATTAATCGCATCGGATATGTACATTTTGAACAATTTTGTGTAATTTGAACATCGATTATTTGTTTGATAATTTTAGGTTGTTAATTGTGCATTTGATAATTGTGGTTATTGATCGATGATTTGTTAACTGATGATTTTAGATTGTTAATCGCGCATTTGAGATATTGAGATTGTAGACGGAGGATGAGACCCAATTGGTTTGAATTTTTTATTACAAGTTTGGGCACTAAAAAATTAAAATTTCTTTAGAAAATGACTTTTAGCGACAGATTAATTCCGTTGCTAAAAAATTTATCCATCGTTAATTCTGTAAAAAAGAAAATCAATAAAGTATGTAAAAAAGAATTAGCGACGGATATTCTGTCGCTAATTTAGAAATAAATCCGTCGCCAAACATTTTATATTAGACGACAAATTTCATAATTCCGTCGCAAAACTTTTAGTAACGACCTTTTATACGAGAGACTTTTAGCGACGGGGATTCCGTCACTAAAACTTTTAGCGACGGAATATAGGCTTTTAGCGACGGATTTTCTCGTCGCTAAAAGACTTATTCCTTGTAGTGTGGGGACTATCTCTATGTATTCAAAGGGACAGTTAGTCGTGATGGGTGCTAAGGCGATAGAAGTTACTAGTTCTAGTTTGCTATGCAATCACAGGGCCGGGGAAATGTCGTAAAGTAGGGGATCAACTTATTGATTCGTATTAGGTTATGGGAATATAGTTGTTTGAATAGTAACTTTATCACTTCCATGAGTGTCATACCCTATGTTACATGGACCCTTCACTTTGGGGTGAAGGGGCAGTGTCGACACGACTCGACGCCGACACGGGTACGGGATCCTTGTCGGATCCGTCATTTGCCGGACGGATACGCCACGTCGACATTCTGGCCAGAGAGCGACCGTACGGATCGAAGAAAGAAAAAGCTGTGAAGGTTTTTGAGAGAGAGAAAAAGAAGATCTCTGAGAAAAGAGAAGAAGATAGCCATCGACCTCCGAGAAAGAAGAGAAGAAGAGGAAGAAAAGAAGAAGAAGAAGAAGAAGGGCATAGAGAGAGAGAGAGTACCTTTTGTCAGGAGTCACGTGGTTGGTCTTCTGTATCTTAAAATTTTATGCATCTTAAAATTTTTAGCCGTGTCCCCGTACCCGTGTCTAACTTTTGGACGGTGTCCACGTATCCTAGAATTTCGAAAATAGGTGAGTCCGACATTCAGACACGTATCCAATCCGGACACTGACACCGAGTTCATGTAACATAGATCATACCCTTGAACCTTGAGCGACAGTTGCTAGTAAAAAGATAGGGAAGTGTAACGTTGCTGACAGTTTATCTAAATATAAGCACACTCGTTCATGAATCAACGAAGATATTAAGAGAATGACAACCAAAGGCATATGTAAACTCCAGCTACAAGACTAGCTAACATGTGAAAAACCCGAATGCGATCAACATGTCGTTTAGATGGAATAATTATCAGATAATAATACTATGATTGTTCATATAATAAATGGTTGCCACACATATAATAGTATTTAGGTGCCCAATATTTCTTTATTAAGGGCGAAATAAAAAGGATCCTTCCTGTGAACAACTTCAGAATATTTCCTTTTTATTATGACCACCCTAGATCTCTAATGAAGTTACTACTAGTATTCTTGCTGCATTCTATCTATATGGTCACAAATAGTGATGCATTTTAGCTATGAATGCTGCACTTATCTAACCTAAGATACTTTAAATATGGTCACAAAATGTGATGCATTTTAGCGATGAATGCTACACTTTTCTCACCTAAGTTACTTCACATGTCTCACCTAAGTTACTTCACATGTCTCACCTAAGTTACTTCAGCAACGCCTTTTCTACCGATAATTCAGTGAATCCAGATTCATGGCACTTCACAAGGATAGGACTTCTTAGGGGGGATAGCACAAAAACTACAACCACATGGCTGTTGAAGAGTTGTTGTGAGAGTTTTGATTTGCTTGTAGCTCTACAATCACCTCACCATATTTTACACCTGTAATATCCGTACTCTACAATGCAGTGATTTTCACTCTGAACAGCATACAAGATAAAAGCACAAACTTTATTTTTAAGAAGGCAATGAGAACTTGCAAATCTATATTCCCGTTTTATTCATGTGGTTGTTTATGGAATCTCTAGGTTGTAGGGGCTAATACAAGATACAATCTTGAGAATATAATAGAAAATTCTCAGTGGATTCATCGTCTATCAGATTAAAAAAGAGGTACACGTGGGATCCTTCTCCGACCCCATATTCAACAAGAGGGGCTTCATTTCCGTTCAACAAGCTGCCTTCGAACATCAAAATAAGCCTATTGTTAGGAAGATCTTCCTGAGCTTCAATCTCTCTCTTTAGCTCGGCTACTGTGGCATCTTTGTCCACCTGGATGTTGAAGACTTTCCCTGTCAGTATCTCTACAATTACCTTCATTTAGTTTATCGGGCAAATAAATGGGAGAATGATTAGTTTATGCAACACTTCAAATTTATCTCATCTTGAGAATTGGGGATCATGAATTGAAAGGTGGTCATACAGGCTGCATTTTCGACAGTTAGCTATATAGCGTGCCCTACGAAATTGGCTGATTGTTAGTATACGCAAGAAAAATAGCCTTCGGTTATTAAGTCCATTGAATTAGTTAGCAAACCAGAAATTAGGTTGGGTGGTGCTATTTACATGTCTATACATACAAATATATGTTCAGTTTTTGTAATGCCTCAGAAATAATCTGGAATGTTAGACACTCATTCAATCAGTTACACTAAGACAATAATATCCTCATAACCAAAATGGCCAACCATCATCAGAGCAACTAAATCATCAATCAAATCATACTCTTAGTAGACTGTCAAAGACGAACATCAAATCTAAGTCTAAAAAAATTTAAATAATAATATTCACCCACGCAGAAGTTCTAATGGACAATGCAGTAACTTAAATTCACTCGCTTGCTTGACTCTAGTCCATACCCAAGTATTCTAACTAGTTATTACCTACAGAAGGGAAGTCAAGCTAAAGTGAGCTTTTGAGAGCCCAAGAAGGTCGATCAAGGATTAAAACATCAGCGATGGGTGAGCTGGGTGGAACAATGTATATGCACAACCTCCATGTCTATTCTTATCTATGGTACCCCTCATGATATATTCAAACCTTCTAGGGGACATTGACAGGGCGATCCCTTGTCACCTTTCCTCTTCATCTTGGGATCAGAAATACTCGTCCAGGATGCTACCTCAGCCAGTCAGGTAGACGGTTCCTCCGGTATGCAACCTTGACGTGCTCCGAGTGCTCTGGCATAAGGACTCACCGCGGGGATAGGAGACTCATCCGGGACGCTATCTTTACCAGGGAGCTCTTCAACTCCCCTTCCCCCAAGTAGACGGCTCCTCCTGGATGCTACCTCGGCCAGTCATGTAGACGGCTCCTTCGGGATGCTACCTTGACGCGCTCCGAGTGCTCAGGCACAAGGACTCACCCACGGGGATAAGCCACTCCTCCGAGACACTATCTCTGCCAGGGAGCTTTTGAACTCCCCTTCGGCTAGGTAGACGGCTCCTCCAGGATGCTACCTCGGCCAGTCGGGTAGACGGCTCCTCCGGGATGCTACCTTCTCACGCTCTGAGTGCTTTGGCACAAGGACTCACCCGCGGGGATAGGCGACTCCTCCGGGACACTATCTCTGCCAGGTAGTTTTTCAACTTCCCTTCTGCCAGGTGGACGGTTCCTCTGGGATACTACCTCGGCCAGCCAGGTAGACGGCTCTTCCGAGATGCTACCTCGGCTTGCGGAATAGGCGACTCCTCCAGGACACTATCTCCGTTAGGGAGCTCTTCAACTCCCCTTCCACCAGGTAGACGGCTCCTCCGGGATGCTACCTGGCCGTTGGGTAGATGGCTCTTCCAGGATGCTACCTTGATGCGCTCTGAGTGCTCCGGCATAAGGACTCACCAGCAGGATAGGCGACTCCTCCAGGACACTATCTCCGCCAGGGTGTCTTCGTGACTGGCCTACGTGTTCCGGCACTGGGGGCTCGCGTCGGCACCCCTAGGGGCTATGACCCTCGGGTCACTCCGAGACGGGAGCAGGTCTTCGGAGGGCATCGTGCCTAGTCTACCTGGCAGTTGGGCGTCGGGTCTTCGTCACTGCTGCCAGGCCTGTGGGACTCTACAAGGGCTTGGATTGGTGGCTAGATCAATGGGTTTTTTGGCCACATCGCCGCTGTGGGAGCCAGTCTTTCTAGATAGACAGAGCGACGCTGTGCGGGCAGGCCGGGTGAATATGCGATTCGACAGTCTGTGGAGCACCGACAGATGTGGACCCCTCGGTGACGTGTCACTCCCGGGGGAGAGCCACGTGTTGTATGATGACATCATCATCTCAACCTCTATAAATAGAGGTCTTGAGAATTCATTTGGGAGGTTTTTTTTGAAAATTTTCACTTTCTCACTCTAGAATCCTAGAGAGAAAAATATATAGGACACTGACTCTAGACGTAAGCATCAAACTGTGATTGTCGTCATGTATTCACGCTGCGCCATAGCTCTCGCAGCACTGCCACTCTCAGGCTCTGTCTGGGAAGCCCTTGGTCTCTGCCCTTACTATGTCCCACATCATCACACTTGGTATCTGACTCGGACTGCATTCCTTGTGGCACCTCCACGTTGACTGCGAACCCACTTTCCTCGGCATCAACCCTCCATCATCATTTTGATCTTTAATGCTTTATTATAACAGTCTTACGAACTATATTGATTCGATTTTATATTTGTTTATAAAAGATGTTTTGAAACTGTCCATGAAACCCTAATTTGAGTCTGATAGCAATCGTTTTGAATTTGTTATTCTCCTCTGTTTATTAAGTTCAATCTTTGTAAAATAGTTTGAATTGTGTTTAAATTCCTTGAATATTGACATGAGTTGGTAAACCTGGGAGGTATAAGGATGGTCTGTATTGTTGGAGTTATAAGGATGGTCTGTTGGTTATGTTAAATTAGTACTTAGATGGACTAGTCAGTGTACATATGTATATGTAAATTGTATCGAGCACTATCGGCATGGCTTTGATATATTGTACTGCTCATGTTCAATATTTCTTGTTTCTGTTTTATTGCACCTCAAACTTTAAATGATTATTGATTTAAGTGATTGAGTTGATACTCATCCTTATGTTTATATTGAAATGATGTGGTTTTCTCAGAAAATCCTATTGAAATTATCATTTGCTTGTATATAGAAAGTCATATGAATCTTTTTGTCTCTCTGTTTTAAAAGTTTTCATTGGTTTAACTGTAAAATCATCCATATCATTTTCTTATTTTTAAAAGCATTGATCAACCTTACTAGACTTTCAAAAGCTCACTCTCCTTTGACTTGCTTTCTGCAGGTAGTAACCAGCGTTAGGTGCTTGAGTAAGGATTAGAGCTGAGCAAGGAATATTTGATTTAAGTTAGTATTGAACATTAGAACCCCTCCGTGGGTAAGTGTCTAGATTTCTTTTTAAAGAACTTAAATATCACTACAAGAATTTTTAGATGTAATGACATTTATAATAGGACGCTTTATAAAAAGCGTCCCAAAAAGTTCATAATAAGACGCTAAGTAAGAAGCGTCTTTATTTCTTGTACATGATAGGATGCTTCGCAACGCCCTAAATCGATCGCCTCTGTAAAGGTCCTAACAGCACCTGGGACATCCGCCTTTTGAACGTTTGCCCTAAAATATATCCCCCAATTTTCATCTTCCTCTTTTCATTCTTTCTGGCCGCCATCTCTTCTTGCGACACCGAAATCCAATGTCCCGATGATCTTCAAGGCCGTAAATCTAGCCAAATCTGAGTTCTCTCTACATCTCTTTTTCTTTCCAACTCTCGCATCTATGCCGTGAATCCGCCGCAAGAACCACTACCGAGCTTCCAGGAAGAACCGGACAACAAGCACACCCTGCCATTTTTGAGCTACTTCTTCAATCTGTGGTTCAATTACAACTTTTAGGTAACTATCATTTACTTTAGTTTCAACCATCTCCTTTTCTGGCGAATTATTCTACTGTTTCGATACTTGGTTGCATTAATAGATGATTTTGGGTTAATTTTGTTAATTCTAGGTAAAGAAATGTCATTTCCTTCTTTAGTCTGTATCATCTTTAGGGTTCCTACTCCAGTGAAAATTTGGGGCTTTTCCTCATAGGGTAGAATTTTGTCAGATTTGGCCTCTTAGATTGGAAGTGGATCATTATACGATGGACTTTTAGAATAAGTAAAGAAGAGACTCCTACCTCTCGAAATTTGGCTTAAACCAATTGATGATATTAGCTTAAATTAAGTTAGTTGAGAATATGGGTTTTGTACTTTTGATATGAATTGGGTAGCTCCGTTAGAATTGATGCAGAAGTTGTTTGGCATTTCATGATATTAATCTAGGCAACAGATATTTAGGCAATACGAAATAGTTTTCATCAAAGTTCTCCTTCATGGCCAATCAATCCCAGTATCTACGATGCTATTCTGGTTTAATGACTGTTGAATTGTTGTCTGCTCTCCGTGGGAGAATGATTGTTGAGCTATCTTTGTAATTTGGAATTTTCAGTCTGATATATGTTTCATGTTCCTTCCCCCTTTCCTGATGTTAGAGAGTTGTTTGCAAGTGTGGATCTCGTGGGATGGAAAAACAGACACTTAGTGAATGGGAGCGGCATACAGGTTCAAAAACGAAATTGGAAGTCTTGTGTTAGGGTGAAATGTTCAATGTTACTACTGGAACAATGGGTTTGTACTTGAAGTTCCTTTTCCTTTATGGTTGCTACTTTTCTTTTTCCTAGACTGCTTCTGAGGGGTCTTTTTGGTTTATGTGTCTGCATGTATCCAACAAATTAGTACTTACTCATAGAAGTAATATGTAAACATATTCTTATTCAATATATATATATATATATATATATATATATATATATATATATATATGTAGGTTTGTTCAAAAGATAGATATATATTTATATCTGTATCCATATATACATACATGAATCTATTTTCTTTTTTTGATAAGTAAGCATATATATATTTTCTACAGGTGAATTTCTTGAAGCAAGGATTCTTTTGGACCGCTGAACCTAAGATTACCCTAGCTTCTCCAATTGCAATCTTCTTGTCTTGCGAATATTCACTACAAGAAAAGACGTCTTTTGCGACGGAGTTTTAGCGACGGCATAGATTCCGTCGCTAAAATGAGTTTTACCGACGGAAACCTCCGTCAGTAAAACTCCGTCGTAGAATATTATTTAAGCGACGGATTTATTCCGTCGCAAAAAACTCCGTCGGTGAAAAGGCGTTTTACCGACGGAAACCTCCGTCGGTAACACTCCGCCGTGAAATATTATTTAAGCGACGGATTTATTCCGTCGCAAAAAACTCCGTCGGTACAAATAGGTCTTCACCGACGGACATTTAGCGACGGAATAAATCCGTGGCTAAAAGTCTATTTAATTCACAGATCTGGTTTGAACTGTCACTGCTTCTCTCTTCGAAAATCCCAAAACCCAACTTCCCTCTACCCCGGCGGCGACCTCCCTCGACACCGACGGTGACTTCCCTCGACCCCGGCGGTGACCTCCCTCGACAACGGCGACCACCTGCAACTCCGGCGACCACGGGCCCTCACCTCCGGCAGATCTGTGAAGAGAGAGAGAGAGAGAGAGAGAGAGAGAGAGCAGCGTCGACCACCGGGACCACCGGAGACGACGGTTTCTCACCTCTGGCAGTATTTCTCGTGAGGTAAAGTTCTTGTCTTCCTCTCTATTTGCTCTACGCTATACCTTCTGTCTTCCTCTTATACATGTAAATTGCTGTGAAAAGTTAAAGATGATTTTAGATTGTTAATTTGTGCATTTGAGATATTGAGATTATTGACGGAGGATGGGACCCAATTGGATTGAATGTGTGATTTTTGTTAATTTTTATTGTATTGAGTATTTGAGAATTGAGAATTGAGATTGTTGACGGAGGATGGGACCCAATTGGATTGAGATACCTGTTAGTTAGCGCAGACACGGACACCACGTCTGATCGACGGTGTCCGACATTTAAAAAACAAATTAACGTATGCCGATGTGTCTGGAGGTGCGTGTCGGTGGGCGTCGGACACGTGTCCGGAGGCGTCGGACATGTGTCGGTATGTGTCGAACACGTGTCCGGAGGTGTCAGACACGTATCGGACACCATATCGACACCCTATATGAGGTGTCGGAATTGAGGTTGTTGACGGAGGATGAGACCCAATTGGATTGAGATACATGTTAGTTAGCGCAGACACGGACACCACGTTTGATCGACGGTGTCCAGCATTTAAAAAACAAATTAACGTATGCCGATGTGTCTGGAGGTGCGTGTCGGTGGGCGTCGGACACGTGTCCAGAGGCGTCGGACACGCGTCAGTATGTGTCGGACACGTGTCCGGAGGTGTCAGACACGTATCGGACACCATATCGACACCCTATATGAGGTGTCGGAATTGAGGTTGTTGAATGTGCATTAAATTTAGGTTAGTTAGGTTAATGCGACATTTTTAGCATGCACCCCCTGGAATCTAATCGTGGCTCCAGCGCTGGCTATAATTAGCCCTAATTAGTCCTGATTAACAATATTTTAGTAAATCAATTAACCCTAATTAGCTCTAACGAGCCTAATTAGTTTTAATTAACCCTAAGAACCTGATGAAATTCAAATTAGCTGTAATTACCCCAAATTAGCCCAAATGAACCCAATTATGCGCATATTGATTGTAGTTAGCCTAATTAGTCATAATTTGCACTAACATAACCCAATTACGCCTAATTAGCGCTAGTTAGGACTAATCAACACTACTCGGCACCATCAAAACCCTAATTAGGACTAAATAACCCTAATTAGTCCTAATCAACCCTAATTAGCTATAATTATCCGAAACTAGCCCTCATTAACATTAATTAGCCCTAACATAACCCAATTAAGCCTAATTAGCCCTAATTAGGACTAATCAGCACTACTCGGCACAATTAAACCCTAATTAGGACTACATAACTCTAATTAGTCCTAATCAACCCTAGTCAGCTATAATTATCCGAAACTATCCCTCATTAACATTAATTAGCCCTAACATAACCCAATTAAGCCCAATTAGCCCTAATTAGGACTAATCATCACTACTCGGCACAATTAAACCCTAATTAGGACTAAATAACCCTAATTAGTCCTAATCAACCCTAATCAGCTATAATTAATAATCGTAATTAACCCTAATAACCCAGTTAGCCCTAATTAGCCCTTGTACATCCCATAATTACTCCATGTTGCCCAGAGATGGTTCAATTACTCGTTGTTTACAAACCCTGCCTTCTTTATATTAATTGTTGTTTTGAGAAGTCCATTGGCAACGAGATGGTTCAACTCGTTGCCAACGAGTTCTATTTAATGTGGAATTGGTAACATATGCAACGATCATTCTGTAGTTTTGATATTTCGGAAAGATTCTTGCATATCTTATCAATTTCTGAACACATGCATGCATAGAAACCCTTAGTTCCCGTTCAAAGGTACTCATTACAAAGTAATGCCTTGTAATGAGCCTTTGGATGTCCAGTTTGGACAGTTTGGAAAAGCTAATTGTTTATAAAACAGTATTTTGACTCATGCTTTATGTTCTATGTCGTGGATATATGGTACACGTTCTCGTGTGTTTCTCCGGGTGCATACAGATCTGGTGTTCTAACATCCGTCAAACCTTCCTGAGCAAGGTTAGATGAATGTTAGAACACCTAATCGATGTGGTGTACTTGGAGAAATGCGGGGAGGTGCTGCCGAATTTTCCACAGACATCGGACTAAGCATGAGTTATTCACTGTTTTATAAACATGTGCTTTTCTGAATGGGATAGGACCACTACCTGTTCAAGAGTGGAGGGGAAATATGTAGACATGTTGTAACATTCATGCATTGATATTTACATCGGCAATGCCTAATCACTGGTCATTATTGAAGGTGGTATACAGTACGATAATTCAGTCGTCATGTCAGTCGATCGAAGTTGGATGAAAAGGAAGAATGCTGAAGATTTTGAGTGTCGCGTTGACGAATTTCTCGACTTCGCTTATGCGCATCCTGCACATGTTGACCTTGATAAGATAAGGTGTCCGTGCGGTAGATGTGAGTTGTTGCACTGGAGAAAAAGAATTGAAGTAAAATGGCATCTTCGTCGGTACGGTTTTATGGGTGGATACACAAGGTGGACGCAGCACGGGGAAACGATAGTATTGTCGTCCAACCTGGCTAGTCAAACTGAAGTTAGGGAGGAGGCACGATATGATTTTCGAGATATGATTATGGATGCTGGGCATGCTAATGTTGACTGGGGTAACGACAGTCCACAACCGCCGATCGAGGGGGCTCATCAGTTTTATGAGTTGTTGAGAGCTGCGGAAGAGCCGCTGTGGGATGGAGCTCCGAAACACACACGGCTGTCTGCGGTTAGTAGGTTATTACAGTTGAAATCAGACCACGGGCTGAGTGAGAAAGGTTTTAACGAGTTTGTTACCTTCATCAAAGAAATACTGCCCGAAAGTGAAAAGCTACCGCCGTCGTACTATGACGCGAAGAAGATGATGAGGAAACTTGGGTTGAGCTATGACCGGATAGATGCGTGCAATAACGATTGTGTATTATTCTGGAAAGAGAATAAGGATTTGTCATTATGTCCAGTATGTGATCATTCGAGGTACAAACCGGACAAAGGGAAGAAGAAAAACATTGCATGGAAGATATTGCGATATTTCCCGGTCACACCACGGCTTCAGAGAATGTACTACTCCTCCAGTACAGCTGAACATATGAGGGCTCACCGTGAGACTCGCAGCAACGATGCCGATGTGCTGACACACCCAGCTGATGGAGAGGCGTGGAAGGAGTTTGACCGCAGGCATCCAGTCTTTGCTCAGGAAGTTCGGAATGTTAGACTTGGTCTGGCAACCGATGGGTTCAACCCTTTCGGTCAGTCTACCACGCCTTACTCCTGTTGGCCTGTTATTATTGTCCCTTACAACCTTCCACCAGGCATGTGCATGAAGAAGCCGTATATGTTCTTGTCGTTGCTTATTCCGGGGCCGAAGAGTCCCGGTAAGGACATAGATGTGTATTTAAGGCCGTTGATTGATGAGTTAAAACAATTATGGAATCATGGAGTCGAAACATATGATGCATCCCTTAAACAAAATTTTCAGATGAGGGCTGCTTTGATGTGGACTATACATGATTTCCCCGCATTGGGAATGACGTGTGGCTGGAGCACACATGGGAAGCTAGCATGCCCTGCTTGTATGGGCGTGAACCCCGGTCATACGTTAAAGCACGGCGGAAAGGCCTCGTGGTTCGGATGTCACCGTAAGCTTTTGCCACCGGGCCATCAGTTTCGTAGGCAGAAGGATAAATTTGACGGGACAATCGAGCGTGAGGTTGTCACACTGGACTACCCATCTGGTGAAGAAGTACTCTCACACCTGGAGGCACTTGATACTGACATACCACACGGTAAGGGTGTGCCGGATCGGAAGATTGCAGGGTTCGGGAAAGAGCACAACTGGAGAAAATTTTGTATCTTCTGGGAGTTAGCCTACTGGAGGACGCTCGTTATCCGAAACAACATGGATGTGATGCATATTGAGAAGAACGTTTTTGATAATGTGTTCAACACAGTGATGAATGTCAAGGGCAAATCGAAAGATCACCTTAAAGCGAGAAGGGATCTACAACAGTTGGGTGTACGCCGTGAATTGCATCCTCGGACAGTCAGTGGGAGGACCATACTTCCGAAAGCACCTTACTGTCTAGACAAGAAACAAGTGGAGAAGGTCTGTCAGTGGGTTAAGAATTTGAAGCTTCCGGATGGGTTTGCGTCCAACATATCTCGTTGTTGCAATGTATCGGAATGCAAGTTCCAAGGGATGAAGAGTCACGACTGCCACGTATTCATGGAGAGATTCATTCCTATTGCCTTCCGGGGACTGTTGCCACGGGTTGTTTGCGAGACTTTGACTGAATTATCTCATTTCTTTCGAGATATATGCTCTTCTACGATCCGGGTGAGTAACATGGAAGTGCTTGAGAAGAACATTGTGGTGACGATTTGCAAGCTGGAGAAAATCTTCCCACCTTCGTTCTTTGATTCAATGGAGCATCTGCCTGTTCACTTGGCATATGAAGCTAAGATGGGTGGACCCGTGCAATATCGGTGGATGTATCCCTTCGAGAGGTAATCCTTAAATTGTTATAGTTGTTCGTTTACACTTAATGCGACATCTGTTATCATTGATATTCCACCTAACTCGATTCGCTAAACTTCTAGGTTCATGTTCCATTTAAAGAAAAAAGTCCGTAATAAGGCTCGGGTTGAAGGCTCAATTGCGGAGGCTTACGTAACGGAAGAACTTGTAAACTTTTGTAGTCAATATTTCGGGCCTAATGTTGGTACGAGGTTAAATCAACTAGGCCGAAATGATCCCGGAGCAAGCACAAATTTGGAAGGGCAATTGTCAATATTCAAGCAGTCAAGTAGTCCGTTCGGCCGAACGTATACTCGATGGCTAACAGATGAAGAGTACAGTGCTGCAACAATATATGCCCTTCTAAATTGCGATGAAGTTTCGGCATTCGTTGAGTAAGTTAAAGTCTTAATTCACTTACATTGCTGTACATAATTGAAAGTGTGTGTTAAGCGAGTTAAATGCATATTGGTTTGCAGTGAGTTCGATGCGGAATCTTTAATCACTGATCCCGCTGGACTTGAATCTCATCGGAAATCACAATTTGTACAGTGGTTCAAAATCCGTGTAAGATTATTTAACGAAATTATATTATGTGTTATATACAGTTCTGTGGCCAATTAGTATACTGATTTATCCTTAATTTTTACCGTCATCTACAATAGGTTCAGTCAATGGATAGACCAGTGGCCTCATGCTTGAAATTACTAGCCGAAGGCCCTAACAAACAAACATCCTGTTACGGAGGCTATATCATCAACGGGTTTAGGTTTAACGTAAAAGATGATGACCGAACAAAACAAACCCAAAACAGTGGAGTCTTGGTCAACGGCGACTGTTATGCCGAGAATTGCATGGATTTTTACGGAGAGCTAGATGAGATTGTTGAGCTAACATATCTGGGTTCCCAAAACCGCCTGGTAATGTTCAAGTGTACGTGGTTCGATGTCACATGCAGTAGAGGAATCCGTGTTAGCTCTCAAGGGATTGTAGATGTCAATGTCAAGTCAAGACTTGCATCAGACGAGCCCTTTGTGTTTGCTAGTCAAGCTGTACAAGTCTTTTACGCGGAGGACGTCGCCAATCCCAAATCTCATTGGTATACAACTATCAAGTCCAAGAAATTGCCCGTGACATATGACAGTGAGCTAGACTCCTTTCAAGCCGACCAACCACGTGTCTTGTTTCCTGTTGAGGTCAACAACGAGGAGGACGATCTTCCTCTTCCAACAACACTTCTTGTGGGAGAAGAAGTCGTAGATGATGACGCGGAAGATGTTGAAAGTGTTGGAGATGATGTGACCGAGTCTACTGATGAAGAGGATGAATTAGAAGATGAAGAGGACGACGAGTCCCACGAAGAAGAGGGCGACGAGGAAAGTGATGAAGATGATTCGCAAACTGAAAATGATTGACTTGTAATGTTGTAACATCACGGGAAAAATGTAGTAACATTTTAGAACTTGGTGTTTATTGATGTGTTTTTGCACATATATATATATATATATATATATATATATATATATATATATATATATATATATATATATATATATATATATAGTGCCGATGATGATTTATGCCTAAATTATTGTTTTTCACGTGTTAATGTCTTTGTATATAATCTATATGAAGTCAGATATGGATAGGATACGGGCTATTCGTGGCCGGGCTGGACGCCGAGCTGCTTCCTCCCCGGTTAGTCCCACCTCGTCATTGCCTACTGATGACGAGGCACAGAGTGATCGCGGACAGCCATCGGGGGCCCAGCCCCAGCCGTCGCCGTCACCGTCGCCCCAGCCATCGCCAGTCGCCGTCGCCCCAGCCCCAGCTCGAGCCGTCGCCCCAGCCCGACGCAGATTCATCCCACACGCGCGTGCATTCTCCATCTTCCGTGGGTTCTACCTCAGGTATAGTTGATAACGGTGTTTCGTACATTTTCGCTAGCCTTATATTTGAACTGTATTAATGTCTGTGTTTTGTAGGATCTCGACGAGGCCGTGGTCCGACACGCGGGGTACGCATCGACCCCCAGCGTAAACAGAGAGTTACGCTCACGCAGGAGGGCCTGTAAGTACTAAAAATATCACCTCATGCCTTATTACAAAATTTTGGGGTGTTAATTTATATTTGAACTGTATTAATTAATTTAATTACTTCTTTGGCAGGATCCTGGAGAATATGGCGAGGACGAAGATCGGCGTTCTTGTGAAGGGCCGATTCTTCGAGCCACGCCTGTACTGGAAGGACTGGGATGCCGCTGCGAGGGAGGCCCTATGGGAGGAGTGGCTGGTACGGTGAAGTATTTTTTTCAGCGTTAGTAAATGTTAAATTACAGTTTGTTTTATGTTGTTAATTTGTGTTATTGAATGCCTTACAGGAGGGGTTCACGTTTGACACGCCTCAGCAGCAGGTACTGGGGCAGCAGGCTTTCTTTGCCTACATCGGCAAGAATTACCGCCGATGGCTCCACGATGCACGGGACCGGGCGAAGAAGGCGCTGCCCGCGGGTGCCCCGATGACGGACATGGCGAGATATCCCCCACATTGGATATCTCACCGTGTATGGGGGGAGATGATAGATCGGTGGGCTGCGGATCCAGGTTGGGACGCCAAGAGTAAGAGCGGGACTGAGAACAGACAGAACAGAGATCCGACGCACACGGGGGGGTCGGTGCCACACGACATCGTCCGACACAAGAACGCGGTCGAGCACCCGGATCTGGAGGACGATGAGGTCGTAGCTCTGACGTATAATCAGACGCACGTGCGGAAGAAGGACAAGGACGAGACGCACCGGGCGGGCGACTATATTTCAGATATTGCCCGGCGGATCGATGTGAGTCAATTTATTTAAGTTAATGTTTTTTCTTTCTATCCTCAATGTCTGTTTCGTTAATTAATGCCCTAACATATCGTTAAACCACTATTTTTGCAGGCCTCGTATGAACAGCTAAGGGGGTCCGAGCAGCAGTCCGGACAGCCATCAGCGTCCACTAGTACGGCTGCGAGTACTGGGGGTTGAAGCGATGGCTGGATACGCCGGAGGTCGTGAATCGGCCGAAAGGCCGCATACGCGGCCTGCCTAGCACGACTGCTCGTGCCGTGATAGGAGCGTCCTCACCCCCTGCTGCCCCTCCACAGACACCGGCTCCTCGGCCTCAGTTGGACGACGAGGAGATCCAGCGCATTGCTACAGTGGTGTGCCGGATGATCAGGGAGCAGGGCACTGTTGGACAGGCCGCCCCGGCCCCGGATCAGCAGGATCCAGATCCGGGACTCGGGAACCCCTGATGAGCCCCTTCCCGTGCCCGTTCCTAGCTTCCCCCCCCCCCCGTGCCCGGCTTGTACTCTTCTCCCCTCTCCTAACCGGCTATATCCGGTTCCCGGCTTGTACATATATGAATTTTTTTTATTATAAATTTTTTTATAATTGATTATATATATTTCTTTCTGTATTGATTATTGCGCGTTGTTGTTGAGATTTGAAAATTGTATTACAGGTCTGGGTAATTGAAAAATAAAAAAAAAATTTCAAAAAAAAAATTGACTTTTGGCGACGGATTAATTCCGTCGCTAAAGTATTCCTACAATCAGTTATTTAGCGACGGAATATTCCGTCGCTAAATAAGTTTTTTAGCGACGGAATATTCCGTCTCGAAAATATAAATCCGTCGCTAAAAAATATAATTCGCGACGGAATATCCGTCGCTAATTAAAAATAAATCCGTCGGTAAAAATGACATATTTAGCGACGGATTTAAAAATTCCGTCGCTAAACTATTAGTGACGGGCTTTTATACGAGGGATATTTAGCGACGGTAAATCCGTCGCTAATTATTTTAGCGACGGATTTTTGGCTTTTAGCGACGGATTACCCCGTCGCTAAAACCCTGTTTTCTTGTAGTGATTCCAGAGTAGAATTTAACCCTTTCTATTAATTCTCTTGCATTTCTTCTATGCGCAACAAGGTTTTTTTTTGTTGTCATATGAGTATCGTGCACGCAGCCTCCTTTCCGTTAATTCTCTTAAACGTCCTTCTGTAAAAGCACGAAAATAGAAGTTGCTTACATTTTTGCAAGGTATACTCGTTGCCTAAGCGTTGGCTATTACATCTTTTAAGGAGATATTCCACTTTATTGCATCAGTACCTATGAGGGAATTGACATCACTGTCTTATATCGTGATAGAAAAATATGAACCTGTTCATGACGAATGGACGACAGAACGGTGTGCTGTATGTCAACGGGTAGAAGATTGGGACTACAACAAAATTATTATCTGTAACAGGTATCAGATCCTTGTACCGACGTTACACTAGATATATTGGCATATTCTTCATTTATCAAATTTAGATTGTCAATTGGATGCGTGCCTTTTTAATCAAAGTCTACGTATTGTACCAAGTTTTATCTGCTACACTTGTAAAAAAAATATTGTTGATCTCTAATAATTTGACCAGATGCCAAATAGCAGTCCATCAGGCTGCAGCTGAAGCCATGATAAGCTGTTAACATGTATGCCAAATAGTAGTCCATCAGCACGCTCCTGCTTTGCATCAGAAGTCGGTTTGTGTAGTTTTTTTATTGTGTTCTTTATTCTCAGTTTTTAGGAGAATATATGTTGTTTTGGTGCTGATTTAGTATTTCTTAACCTTGTTTCAGCCTAATGGTCATTTCAAAATCCTAACCACGATATGATTAAGCATATTAAATCATCACCAAGAGCATCAGCAACCATCATGGAGTGGTAAGTTTTTTTATTTTGTACTCATATTTCACCATAGTTTAGCAGAAAAAACTAAAGTTGCTAAGACGATCTTCCTAACATCGATTTCTGCTTTATGAGTTAGAATCCTATTGGATACTTTATATATATGATTATTTGCCCATTTGTCTAATTTTGCATTTTACTTGTAGTTTGATTGAATGGAACTCAATTGTTCGATAGTCGTGTGAATGCTGATGGAAAGTCGAGCAGAGATTTGCAGTCCTTGATGGTGCTTTGTGAGCCTTGGAGTAATCTGCATTCATTGATATCATAGCATTGTTTAGTATGTCTTTGGAACAATATTGTCTTCTCCATGTAGATCATGGAACTTACTCACTTGTTTATATCATTGACAAGCAACTATGTATTGTATGTGCTTGTAACTAGTTGATTTTACATGTTAGGCATTGTGCTAAGAGGTTGATTGTATGTTTTGTACATTTTACAAGTGAAAAAACATAATTTGTGGATAGCACGATTATAAGTTCTTGTATTTTGAAATTGATTTATTACTAGCTCATATGTTGAATACTGAAAGTTGTAAAATAATATATATATATATATATATATATATATTTTTTTTTATATTGGGACGCTGAGAAGCGCCCTAAAAGATCTAAAACAACGCTAAAAAGCATCCCAATAGGGTTTGATGTGGTTCAGTTTATAGGACGCACATTTGCGCCTTATTAGGCGTTACCCCTATAGAGGCGCTTTTTTGCGTCCTAATAACTTATTGTGACGGCCTCTAATGGGGCGACATTGCGACGCCATCCAAAGCATCTTTACGTTAAAAGCGTCCTTATATGATATTTGTAAGGACGCTAAGAGGCGTCCTTACAGCCTATTTTTGTTGTAGTGTATCTTTGTTTACCACCATATGCATTAGTGATTTGACGAAGTGCATTGATTAGAAAGCTTTGAAATAAGCTTTCATAGTTCGTTATTTGAAATCGGGATTTTTATGTCATTAAGTATTGATTGTTTTAAACGCTCCGGGAACTCAGGGTGATAATGTTCCGAAAAAGTCCGGGGGTGTTGGAGCTTCGAATTTCCGGGATGTAAGAGTTCTGGTCTTTTGTTAGTTTTGCTTGAAAACTGCAGGATATTTCATTCTATACATATTACTCAGTGAAACGATTGTATTTTGGACCTCTCATCAGCACTAGATTCTTTTGCATTATCTTCAAACATTGGTTCTTGGTAGACATGGCTAGCTACTGTACAGGACTCTATTGTAATTGCTTGTGTTGAGTTGATATTTGCTAGTGACTTCTCTATGGTATTTTGTTTTCTGTAGCTATCTTGTAGCATTTTCTGGATGGGTTCGTCATTCATTTTTGGGTTACTCCTGTTTTGTACTCCCTCCGTCCCACATAAATCGATCGTTCTTTTTTTGCATGCAGGTTAAGGATTTAAGTCATATATTGTGTCTTTTCCATTCTACTTTTTAGAAAAAAAGATGGAAAGAAAGTGAGTCAGGAGAGAGATAATGTGGAGAGATAAATAAAATAAAAAAGTGTAAGAAAGTGGATCAGGAAAGAGAAAATAAGTTGGTATAGAGTTGAATATTGAGAGAGATAGAATAAAAAAAATGTAAAAAGGTAAATATTTAAAAATACCTGCAAGATTTTCTTTAATTTAAAAAATGATCAATTTATATGGAACGGTCCAATAAGGATATATGATCAATTTATGTGGGACGGAAGGACTATAACTCTTAATCTGCTAATGGTATATATATCTATCTTCAGCCAAGAAAAAAAGGTTGCATCCAATTTACCTTCTTAATGTGTTAGATTCTCAATTGGATTTTAACGTTTATTCTAAGAGTTCTACGTTGTATCCGTCCTAATTATGTACATAGAGCACTGCCATCGTCATATTTTTTTTGGAATGGTCGAATGCTGCTACAATTTTTCTTATTACTGTTCAGCTGGGATTTTCACGTGGCAGTATGACTGCTGTACTTCCACTCTGTCAAATTCAATAATACAGTAAGATTGTTATTTTTCATTGTAACCTTACCAAATTTTGTCCTCCTTGAATGACTAGTACAGTGCCTTTATTTCATTTGCAATGTCTTACATAAGCCAGCCTCCTTGTCCTCTTGATTCCTTGTCCTTTTGTGTATTGTATGGTTTTCTTGTATAATTTTGTGCTCATAGGATCATAAACTCAAGTCCCTTAGGGCATATACGCTTACGAGAATTTTTTTTTATATTCTGTATTTTGTTTTTATTTTTCAGATTTTAGTATTCAGTTCTAAAATTGAATTTTGTACTTTTAGTTTTTTCTACATCTACTTTTTCAAATTTTCTTGTACGTTTATCATTCTTATTTTCATTTTTACCAATTTTTTTGAATCCATTCTTGTATGTTTTTAGTATTTTCTACAATATTTCTTCTGTGGGCCCGGCCTTCTTCCCCTTCCATTTCCCCTTCACGAGTTCCCTTCCCTTTTCCTCTTCCCCTTCCATGTTCCCACCTATATGTGTCCCCCTTTCCCTTCCCCTTCATTACCCTCACCGTAATCTCAACATCCTCAATCCCATCAAATACCCCACAAGTCCTTCTCCACTGCCGACCACAGCAGGGCGACAGTCCAGCCACCGCTGCATATAGCCACCGCCACCACCACCACCACCACATCAAGTCTGTAGCTACGCCAGCACCACAGCACAACCATTGTTCTGCTGCCATCACAACATCACGGCCACAACCCCACCAGCACCACGTTACGACCATAACCCCGTGCTGACCCAACAACCCATCACCACAACCAATCACCCCTTCCACCACCACCGTGAACCAACTACCCACCACAATCGCCACAATCAATCACCCCTTTCATCAAATTGTGAACTCAAAGAAAACTTTAATTGGTCAAATTTTAAGGAGAAACACACCTACAATCACACATAAATCTGGTAAGTGTGTGCGTGTGTGTATTGGGATGAGGTGAGGGAGGGGGGACGCGTTGTGTGTGTCTGTGCAACGATGAAGGTGGTCGTGGGTTTAGGTTTAGGTATGCCGATCACTGCAACGGCATCGTTAGGAAGTCCCCATCGAAGTCCATCTCTGATGCAGCACTTGCCACCAACCGTCGTCTGCTTCATACTCCTACTCCGGCTTCCCTATTATTCATTGGAAAAATGGAGGAGAGAGAGAGAGAGAGAGAGAGAGAGAGAGAGAGCGAGCGAGCTAGGCGGCAGGTCAGAGAATGTGAACAGTGGAGATAGGATTTGTATTCTCTGACACAGAGAATACGAATCGTTAGAAAAGGCGCTACTATTTGGATGTTTTACTCAAAACGAATACAGAAAAAGATAAAAGTACGTAAAAAAAGGCATATTTTTCATTATCATTACAAAAACGAAAACAGAATTTTGTAAACGTACGGGCCCTTAACTTCCTTTGAACTCGCATTTGCGATTTTTTCTATTTCAGTATAAAATTGATTATTCTTTAAATTTGTTAAACTGTTGTACTTGAAAAGTAAAGTTTTGATACTTTGTGGCTTATATGCTTTTGAAATACTTTGATGTTCACTATATCCCTTTGAATTGAACTAATACTTTAGAACTCACATGTACTTAAGTTAATGTGATGTCATCATATGATATTGACAATTACTATCGGTATTTAAATTTGAACCTAGATCTTCGTGTTATTAGGTTAACGTGCTTTACACTTATATATTTTGTATTTACATCGATTTGATTGTTGGTTCAATTCTTCAAATATGTTTTTTTTTACTTTAATTTAAATAATTGCTGGGTTAGTTTCTCTAAATGAGAATATTTTTCATATTAAGCTTATTTATCGTCTTTGCACTTTCTATACATGTTTTGATATTATATTTCTTTTAATCAAGAATATATTGAACCACTATATGTTGGTCCACCTCCGAGTCAGGGCCGTGACATGGTCGCTCTTCAAGTCCTCAAAAGATGCAATGGAGACAAGACTACGAAAAATTCTTCTCGTTTTCTAAGTAAATACTGATATTGTTTGCTTGTAAAACGCTTTGGCAGTACCCTTGGGCACTTGAGCGAAACTTCATATTATTTACGATAAGTGGGCGTGGCTTGTTATGATAAAATCACGCACAAGGACAATTTCCAATAAACAGTCTGGAGCTCGGTGGATTTGCCTTTTTTCAATGGTGTAAGAGAACTTGAGATATATCGTTTCAGTTCTGGTGGCCTAATGTTGATTTTTTAGTAATATTATTTAAGTGACTAATACTCCTACCTAATTTACTCCTACTCATAATCAAACCAATTATATAAATACATCGAGCATGAGCAGTTTTATCTTCATCGTGTTCATAAAAATTAACTCTTATAAACAGAAAAACACTTTGTGAACATAAAAGTTTCAATCGAAGGATAGAATACACGTTCGTGATTGTGACGTGAATTAAACTATGATTTGATGTATTCATGATATATTTGTTTACTTAGGATAAATCACAGTGTGCTAGTGAAAACTAGATGGTAATTTGTGTGTGGTGCTAAAGAGGATTATATATATATATATATATATATATATATATATATATATATATATATGATATAATATTAATGGCTTTGATAAGTTGGGCTATCGATCATTAGCTTCAGATCAATCCAACATGTTCAAACGTGTCTATTTTACTATTCTGTTCACGTTAAGTTTCCTTCATTTGATCTAAACCTGTCACGTGTTAAGATTGAAAAAGGCCTCATTTTACCTTTTTGACCAAGTTTTCATCCAAGCTTTGTCACTTTTTTTGCATATCTTTCTATTATGTCACGTTATACAACTAAAACTTAAAGCCCTGTGTGTGTGCAATCCATTTGTTCTTTCTTAATCCGGAACTGACACGTGCCAAAAAGTTATTGTTATAATTGATTTGATGGCTATGTTCTTAGGCCGATGCCCAATTTCTTGTTGATGTTGCATGTTGAGGTTTGAAACGAATCAACCTTACGAGGTTGAACCGTCATGTTTTTACTTGGTGCAATCGAATATGATTTGAATCATGTGCGTCTTTTATGCAACTATGCCACAGAATGAGTGCGCTCTTTTAAGGCATATATATAGACACTAAAAAAACTTAAGCCCTTTGTTCAATGGCTAAGAAGCATCAGTCATGCCATGCTGCTTGTCCTCTTTCTGAAGAATGACCGGTACGGGGCTAGATCTCATTCTTTAGGTGGGCACCATATATATAATGGAGAAATTGTCAAAAAAAAAAAAAATAGTTGTAGGACCGCAGAGGAGGGAGAGGAGAAAACATGTGAGACTAGCGATGTAACGGTGTCGTTTAGTTAATGTTGTTACGTGCACTGCGTTAAATGTTGACTTTATTTGTTTAAATTTTTAACTTTGTTTGTTGTGTAAATTTAGCATTTAAAATGACCAAAAGAATATTTTTTAATTATTTTAAAAATATTTAGGTACTTCAACATATAAAATGACCAAAAAGACATTTCTTTAAAACATTTTAAAAATAATTTAGGCCAACACTTTTGTCCCGACGAGCAAGATATCATATACAGATTAGAAAAATGGCAGAGCAGTTCGTGGCCACCGGCTCATCGTACCACCTGCGGGTTCCGCCTCTGATAACAGGTAGATAAGATTATGAAAATCACAGTCCATGGTGGGACTGAGAGAGACCACAGTTTTTGAGCTGGGGTGGGATTGCCTATTATGCTTTCTTCAACCCCACCCGTCTTGTCCTTTATACCTATATATATTTCACGAGTATTTATGTTTTCCAGTCCGACAAGTGACGAGGATAAGAAGGAGTAATCTACGAAATTCTAATGGCTTAATCAGGAATCCCATGTGTTTAGGCGCATGTTTTATTCTGTGTTGGGAGTGTTCTTGATTACGACTGATACTTATCCGATGATTACTTACCTAAACACCCACCAAACACCTTTCGCCGATCAGTTTACTTGTGTGAATGTGTCGTACCAAAGCACGGTCTTATGCTAACTTATTACTTCTTCCCTCGTACCTGCTTGAGTAAAACAATCTTGACTTTACCTGCTTGTAAGAGAGTTGGTGTGCAGAGATTGATTATCACGGTACTTGCCCACTTTACACTCACTTTTGTCGCCACATGTTGGAGATAAAATTTTAGCTTCGTGACAAAATTTAGAACAGTATAGCTAAGAAGTAACTTAAATAAATGCTGCAATTAAACAAAAATGAGCAAAAACAAAGAATTAGTTCAGTATCAGCTACTCTCCACATTCATAAATAAGTGAATTTCTTGGCATTGCAGGATGTACCAAAGTAAGTGATGTACTTTTATTCTGATCAATAAAACTTTCAACAAATTCTATATCTACCATTGTGCCGATTTTTCTTTCCTTTTTTTTTTCTTTTAGAGAAATAAGAACTAAATACCGAGTTAAAATGTGATTACATCAGAAGGTTAAAACAGACAATTAATATCGGAAGGGTCAAATAGAGTGAAATATTAAGCTACAACTATACCATAAGTTATGGAATAAAACACCAATAAAGCTCTAAAGGAAAACAATAGTTCAATTTAACACGGTGAAACCATTCCTAACGCGCTACTGCCTATTTTGTTTATTTATCTAACTCTCTGTTTTCATCACCTTTGGTTCCAAAACATTCGCAATCGACACAGCCCCTCTTTTGCTGTATAGCACCTCTAGTGTAAAGTCAATAGATCTCGCCTCCCTTACCTTTGATTCGACAAATTCGGAGATAGAGTTAATTAGTGAGAGTAGAACGGTAAAATTAGTAACTGTTTAATCACTGTATTAAAATTTATGCAAAATATAAGTTATCACTTGGAGTAATTAAGTAGGGACCGAGTAAAGACATAGACATATATTAGAAGTCAGTATAGTATGGATTGTCTTGGCTATAAAGGGCCCACATATATCGCAATCTCACAGAGAAATTGGAACCATTAATTAACGAAGGTGTGGGTTCTTGTATTCAATTCAGGTACCCGCCGACAAGACATCTCAACTTGTAGTTGTGTGCCCAACTACCTATCCAAGTTGGACCAAGCAACCTTCCAGTGGCAACTAACATTCTTGTTCATTTGCCTTGCCCAACTCCCGTTCTTCTCTCCAAAGGTCCAAGTCCCGAAGACCCTTGTCACCAATAATCCTCAGCTCTCCTATTAATACCAGTTATATATAGTTTTCATCCTCCAGTACTTCACCACGCAGTTTCTTCTCAGGTGCTCTTCCTTGGCTTCAACGTAGAAATTGGCCAATTTTCCTGCTGCAATGGCTGACTTGGATCAATACTCTACTTCTGATGATGCCTCAGTGGACTCTAGAGGTACCCATCTTGAATTATTCGGCAATCTGCTTCTTGTAGGACCATAGAGTGCCTGCTTTTTCCTCTCTAGTCTCAACTAGTCCGCCCTTTCAATGGCTACCTTCTTGTGGGCACTAGAAAATGCTTATTTATTCCCCACAATGGTTCCAATGTTGGACTTAGTTGCTCTACGTCTCTTGTTGAACTAATTAAGATGCTTTCTTGTCTTGTTTTCCGTTCAATTTGTTTCCCTTCCTCACCTTTCCCAGTATCTGTACATGTGTGAAATTAGTGACTCATTTCCTTTCTACCACATGGGGTCTTTGCAGCAGAGGACAGCAGTCAAGATTCTAAGCTTCAATTCACAGAAGATGAGGAGACCCTCATCACTAGGATGTACAATCTGGTAGGGGAGAGGTGAGTAGTTAATTTGTCTATCTTATTCGTTCGTCAATTCAAGTTTTTCTGTTTCCCGTGCTAGAATCTTTGGATAGGTGCATAAGAGAATGTTATGATCCCCAGGTGGTCTTTAATTGCTGGGAGAATTCCAGGAAGAACTGCAGAGGAAATTGAAAAGTACTGGAATACAAGATATTCGACAAGCCAATAAGCGCAGTTTAATTGTGTAGAATTGGTTGTAGCTAAGTTTGGTTGTGCGGAATCGGTTAGTTTTCTTGACTTGCCAGAAAGAAATTAAAACTCAAGTTGTGGGGTTGAAATTATTTAGGTCAGGGCAGTTCAAGTATGCCGGTGTATGTACATGGCGGTGTGATGTCAACTTTCCTTTTATGTTATAGAACTCATGGTTTCAAAATTTTGGGTTTTGCTCAACCACGTGAAGAGAGGACAGGGCCACTAATTGGTACATGGAGTCACACTTGAGGGTGGAGGGAGTGGAAGTTCAATACTCCTGTTTTTCGGTTTATTAAGAAAAATCGTTTCGATAACGAAGAAGATTCGATGTTATGGCCTGTACAAAATATGTCCACAGATAAAAAAAAAAAAAAGACTACCAAGACTTTTCAGAAAGTTCGATAAGTGTAATTATAATTTTTTGCATAACTCATTTTGACATATTATTACCTAAAGCAGTAAAAGATATAACACCAATGGTTCACGAGCGGTTTTGCATCGACCAGTTGATTTTCTTGTTAACTTTGTACGGTGATGAATTCACATTTCTCTACAGACAAAATCTTATTTAGACAATCATACCGCAACCACATGCTTTACTGGCTTAAAAGTCCATTGTTGTTAGGGTCATTGTTTGCATCCTAGTCCGAGCAACTTTCTCTGGCCCCCGTTTAGCAATGCTAAAGGTTTTTAGTGACATTCTTGATTCTGTATTATTTTGGCAACAATTGTGAAGTTAGCAGCATCATACAAATGCTACCAACGAGCTTTAATGCTATCTCAGCCGTACTGATCCAAAATTATTTGAACTGCACTTCACTAAGCAAAAAATCAAATATAAATTTGACGATTTAGCCGAAACAGCTATCATAGGGACTCTAGAAACGCTACGAGTTAAGACCCAATTTAGTTGTGATATATATATATTTTCCATCGAATTAATCTTGTGCAAGAAAACCCAAGAAATTTGCTGGGCAAATGTGAACAATGATACAATAATACCAACTACGGTCATTTTTAAAGCAGGTAACTGAATTCGACTTATATTAACATGAAAAGTGCTACCAAAATTATGGAACAACAAAAACAAACATATGATAGCAATTGACAGGTTTTATTTTGATTTTACTTTGACTCGTGCAAAAAGTTAAAAGCATGGATGGTAAAAGTCATTCAGCTTTGGTGTTGGACTAGCCAAATGTAACATAGGATGGGTGATCATTCAAATGTAAAGCTTATTTTTATCCGGTTGGCATGTATCCTTTGGAGATCAGGAATATTGGTCTCATAAAACCAATCCCATGATATATATTTCCGATCCCGTTTTTTCAAAAAAATTTAAAGCTTAAACTGCATCTATACCAATGCTGAAAAATAAGTCTTTTTTTTCCACCATAATGGTGTTAGTCCCACTTAGTCCTCCAGCGTGGTAGGTCTGTAATAGGTTTTTAGCAACCAGAGTCCTTGTAGAACCTTTACTTTATACTAGTCTAGTAACTTAAGCCAAGCTCAGATTAGTTCATGATATGATTGTAAGATATTAAGTTCGGTTCGTTTAGACATCCTTTGTTGCATAAAAGGTCTTTGTCAAATGTAGGTTTGTAATGTAAATGATAGGATGTTTGTTTGAAGCTTGAAGTTTCAAGTATCACCTTTCCACTGATTTAAGTAAATAAGAGACATTCAAGAAAAGTAAATAAGAAACACACTACGAAGAATCTTAATTCCATCAAAGTTGTGAGATATAAGAATTAGGGAGATATCTTGTCAATTGTATACCAAAGGGCAAATGTACGTTTATTCTCCAAGAACCTATCCATTATAAGATCAATCTTGCACATCAAACAATCGATTGATCTTTCCTCTTCAAGGGTTAACCTCCATGCGTGTGAAATCTTCTCCCTATTCATTTCGTGTACAAGTCCAATATCATTGCAACACATGTCTTGTCGAGTTGGGCACCAATTGTCGCAATCTAAACGCATTATGCCATCGAGTACGAATTGTGATTTAAGGAGTGAGACAGTATCGTATCCCATATTAAAGCACTAAATAAAGTTAGCAATCCCCTCTTTGTTGGTCTTTGTTCCATGCAAAATAGAGATTACTCCTATTGCATATTTTGCGTCAATGTATCTGGTATTAGCAATAGGTTGTAGTTTTTCAATGCTAATTATAAATGTCTCCGGTGTTGGTGCTTCAAAATAAGTTTGTATTGTTATTCTTGTGCCTAAATCTCTATGTCCTCTTTCTTCTAACCATGAAAGTATCTTCCACTGTATTAGTCTTTTATAGTCATTGCGTCACTCTGAATTTCTAATGTTAGCACCACATATAATTTCATAGTTGTCGCTCAAACATTTAAAAACTGTACAGGTCCAATGCATCTAGACACGATACTTTTGAAATCCTAACCATAATATCCGTGATTAGCTCTGTCGGCAAATCAGTGAGTGGACGTAGCTCGTTGATCTTGATATCATTGTCAACCTACACGAAACACGTAAATTTGGATTTGTTCTTGGTGCATTAGTTTGTAATGTTCATGGTGTTAGCTACCGGCGTCATTCATATAATGTTGGTCATAGTCCATTAATGGCAAAATATAGAATCCTTGCCAATGAAAGATAATCTTGCACATATAATGGTATTAAGTTCCATATGCTAGTAACACTTGTATAGTAATATTTATTGAATTGAAGAAGCCATCAAGAGAATGAAAGTAAATGCATTCTGAAAAATGTGAACTTGACGTTCAGAACGAATTTTTTAAGTAGAAAGTTGCGAAGGATGGTGTGTGTGTGTGTTTTGTGTACGCCTCACGACCTTTGGGTTTTCGAGCAGTGTACTAAGTTAGTAAAAATGTAGGAACATGCAATGCTAAAACGGATGCAAAATCTCATTTCTTAACAATTGAAGGAACCATTGAATATGAAAAACTAAAAGGCATATATGTGAAAGAGTGTGCACAAACATGCAGCATGACGAAGTTATTATCTTGTTCACTATGGCTGTATTCCTCATTTGTTTAGTGATGCTAATCCAAACGGCTGTTCAATAATGTAATTGTGAATGTGTTATTATGCAATTCTGTCGTGGATCCATGCATTTAAATTATTGAACTCTTACCTTAGTAATTCAGTGCATGTTGTATGTTATCGTTGGCGATAAGTCCTTCTTAGGAGCAAATTTGTTGTATCCCTAACTTTGTGTCTTGGTTCCGAGGTACATGAAAAATTATAGTTGTGGTGGTGTTTGTACCTATTAAAATAACGTGAGTGATATAATTAGGCAAATTTAGATGTCTTCCTTCTTTATAGTTTGTTGGTAGTTCATAGTACGTCGCTTTGACTATGACTTGAATTGGATTGTCATCGTGCTGAATAAGAAATTATGCGGGAAATTTGATCCATGTAGGATTAGATTCGTTCTCAAGACTATACGTTGTCAACTTCCCATCACCAAGGTCTATGAGCCATTTGCTGAACTCCTCAATAGACATTCTGTCATAGTCTTGTCAAGTCTTCTTCAGAAGCCCCATGTTTCTTGTAAGTACGAACACCTCACAATGTTCCCAAAGATTGGATTTGTTAATAGGTGCCAATATTATTTCTTCTCCTCCCTTTTTGGGGACCACCGGGAGTATTTGCCTGAAATCACCACCTAGTAAGACTGGCTTTCCTCCAAATGGTTTTTGTTCAGCACTTCAATTTTTAGCCTTAGTATATCTTTCAAAGTTCTATCAACCGCATCGAATATCGATAATTCATTGAGGCTTCATCCCATATTATAGAATTGCTTTGCACATAAGCTCTGCCAGCATTGTCCCTTGTTTGATATTGCAACAGGTGTAGTCAGTCAAAGTTAAGGGGACTTTAAACAGTGAATGCATTGTTCTACTGCCGTCAATTAATAAAGCTGCAATTCCTGATGAAGCAACGGCCAAGACAATGTGTCCATCTGATCGGAGCCTAGAAGTTATTGTTTTCCATAGAAATGTCTTCCCAGTTCCTCCATAACTTGAAACAAAGTAAAGACCACCCTTCTTATTAATGATGCAACTATAACCATATCGTACACATGCTTTGATCATCATTTAGGCTCTTAAATATGATATCGTGCTCCATTTTAAACTTAATGCGGTCATAGTTTAGCTATTCACGTAACAATTTGTTACTGCACTGAGCAATCAAATAAGGGTCTATAGCAGGAAGAGAAGGAAAATCTTTTAGGTACTTCCCTTACCGATTGAGTATTAATTCAATCTCATCCAAAGTGAGCATCTTGCGTTGTTCTTCACTAAGCCGTAAAGTATACATTTTGCATATACGATGTTGCGAATGCTTAATGTCATCTGACAAATTCTCGCAATGAGAATTCCATAGCTTTAATGGATCAGTTATCTCATAGAAGAGCAAAAGAGTGACATAGAGTTCACGTACTTGCTGTCCGGTTCAGCACGTTGCAACATCAGTCAATGCATCATACCATTCATTGTCATCTTCAAGAAGACCTCTGTAGTAACAAGCTTCTTTAAAAGTTTGATAAAACATACTCAATTAACTTTTAGTATTTCTTTGAAGCTTGTTGGTTCCTTTTCAACATTCAATAGCATTCGTAGATAGTAGAGCTCGCCTGACATTTGGTGAGCATATACTAATCGACCAACAGTAGTGCCACGTTTTCTCCTTGTCCACACAATATATTTTTGGCTCCACACATAATCTATATATACATATATAAAAACTTGGATAAGGTTAGATGGCTAATCTTTTTTTTTCCTTAAGATATCCTTCTCTAATTGATTTTTCCATAGAAGGTTAAGGGAGAGTAATGGAGTTTTTGACTTATAACATTTATTTTTCATTAAGTACCCCCTCTTGGAGTTGAGGCTTATTAAAATATAAGGGCGTTTATGACTTCTTATACAATATAAAGCATTTTTCCTAAAGTACTCTTATTAGATCATAGAGTCTTATTACATATGATGGTTATTAAGACTCTTACTCCAAAAAAATAAAACCCAACCCTATATATTCATGCATGGTCTCCAAACCCTAGCTCACCTTGCCTCCATTCACGTTAAACATCAGCCTTCATTGAAGTTAGCCTCCAGCAAATATTGTTCACCGATTGCCTCTATTGTAATCGTTAAGATGAAAGGTATTTTTTCAACTCCATTGATCATGCCTTTTCGTGCTGTAGTTTTCTTGCATAAGCAGTCGATATATGCCTGACACTTGCATGAGTTTGTCCCTGTGACAACCTCAACCCCGTGACATCACCGGGCTGAATTATCGATCATAATCACATTCAAAATCCTGTGTTGAATACAGAGCAACTACATCCTCATACTCATATATCACTAATAGACGCTCCAAAATGCGTCCTTACAAAAAATTTCCTTACAAACATACATCATACTGCAGCGGAAGACTTTCAAGTCTATAAACAACATGAATATTTACAACCTAATATACGACTGTAGTCATAGGATTCTTAATAACCGATCTCACAGCTCAATATTTACCTCACACAACATATCCCCTTGCTCAACTTTTCTAACTTGTTTCTCCTCCCTTCTCTAGAGGGTTCTCTTTGATCAACCTTATAGCCTGCACAATACAACATAAGGAATGAGCGCAAATCGCCCAGTAAAGACAACACGAGGAATATCGTGTACAAATGATTCAAAAGACTCGGAGGAATAATAATCATCTCAATGATATCAATGAATCAAGAGTAGTCAATAAATTTCAGCATCAACATAACTTGTCAAACGATAATTTTTCTTTCGTTAGACTGAGCGGCTTTAAGGCCCAACAGAACAACATTATTGCCACCTCCTCATGGACTGGACTGACTGACTGACCATGCAAGTGAATTCGAAATCCAATATTGTAAAGATAAACATCATTGAAATACAAATCATTAAAATCATCAACATCAAACGAAAATCAAATGCAATAAACATGGAAACAACGGACAGGACTCGACCAGACACGATAGACTCTGCTCAAGCGACATTCATCCTCTTTGGCCAGTGATCATAATTCATAGGCCATCCTCCTCATATTGATGTCCCATTTTACGGGATGTTCATCTCAATCTCAAGTAAATAGAAGAGACACTGTCAATAAGTAGGGAACTCATTTAGAGTGCTTTCCCTAACCACGTTACAGCCAAGCAACAAGACCTCATCAACGGGGCGGACTAAGGGAAAATTTATTCCACCTCATGTCCTCAACAATACAGCTCAACAAGGAAATACCGGATCAGAAGATCGACCGGTGCTCAGACCTAACAACAAGAGTTCAACGTGACATCATCAACAGGGCAGACTTGGGAGAAGATTACCGCAAGCCCTTAACAACGTTCTTACATAAGAGAAATGTCAGTTATCAATAAGTGCCAACATTTCACAACAACAATGCAACAATCTCTAGAACATCATCATCAACGATAGGGCGGACTCGGGAGAAGTTGCCACAAGTCATCAATAGTGTTCTCAAAGAGAAAAGATATCAGCTATCAATAACTGTCGACATCTCACAACAACCACATGATAAACCCTACACAACATCATCATCCACTTCAGGTATGCTAATCAAATCGAATCATAGCATACTAGGACACCCATCATCCTCACTAAATTCTATCAATAGGGCAGATTAAAGGAATTTATTCTACCCTAAGTCCTCAACAGCACAATTCAAATATGGGTATACCGATCATAGTGACTACTGGTGACCAATCATAGCAACAAGATTCAACAACATAAACATCATCAACATAGTATGCTAATCGACACAAGGAATTAGTATAATAGAACCGCATTGTCCTTACTTGATTGGCTTATAGCCGAAGCAACTCGCAATCTCTGATCGCAACGAGCTGCATCACCTAGTCAAATCAAATCCTACTCGTTAGTCATCATTTAACATATACGCACTCCTTATTCTACCCCTTTCCACTTAACCGTTCATAGCATCTTACGATAGCTAGTTAATTCGATCCGATAATCGGATCCTTAATCTAGCCTTCTCGATTTATTATCGATAACAACCCTCATTTTAGACATACTACCACTATTCCTCACTTCTCACCCCTCCGAATGCTAAATTTTGCGCGTTCTCAAAAATTTAGCGCCAACATGACAAATTAGCAAAATACCCCCGGTGGTCGCTACACCACCAACACCCCAAAACCGCTTTAAAACTACTTTATGGATGCACTACATCATTAATAGCCAAATAGTCCCTTAGAAAACTTTAAAGGAAAAATTACCAAAACACCCCCAGCTTATGTGAAATTACTAAAATACCCCTTGGCGGCCATCGCCCAAACAAACATATCAAAACTCCTTCAAAATAACTTTTCAGATGTCTTACACCCCTTCCCAAACCAACAGTCCTTCAAAGCATTTTATAAAAAAATTTACCAAAATATCCCCTCTGGGCGGCAAATTACCAAAATGCCCCCAAGGGTTCACTATCACCGCAATGCCCCAAATCAGCTTCAAAACAACCTTTTAGGTGTCTTACAACCCTTTCCAGACTAAAAAGTCCTTTGAAAAATTTTATCGAGAAAATTACCAAAATACCCCTCTCTGGGTGGCAAATTACAAAAATGCCCCTGAGGGTTTCCGGCATCAGAAAAATCTCAAAAGTGCTTTAAAATGCTATTTTAAACCTCCTGAATTCATTCTTAAGCAAAAAGTATTTTACAAAATTTTCGCTCAAAAAATTCCGAACCGGTGTCCGGACCGAGCGCTTAAAAGCTCATTCGGCCAAAAATAGCTAACGACTTTGGAATGACCCGAACTCTTGGGAAATGGAACTTATCATTATTATAGAGTCCTCATAAAATTTTTGCGCAAAACCACGTTCGTTTGATATTTTAAAGTTTACCATAATGTTCCAAACTTCCCGCGTTCGTTCACCCTCTTCCCAATCTCGAAAAAATCTAAAATATTTCCATGATACAGGTCTCCTAAAAATAACTAGGGTCTATTTTTTGTACTTTTGCTAAATCTGCCACTAGCTATTTTTAAAATTTTGGATTAGAAACTGTTCACTTAATTCCCTGTTTTTAGCGACAAAAGCATCTACTGTTCAAATCACTACACACACTAACACACCTTAAGCACACACACAGCCTTCTTCCTCCTTCACCTGTGACACATCTGGGTATTTTCATCCCCAATCTCGCATGGTTCCACCATGTTTTATACACCTAAACCACTAAATTTTCATTACACTACACTTTAAAACCCTAACTCCATTCGGTTAACACAATTACACTTAATTATACACCCGCAATTCAAATCAAATCCACCATGGATGAAGAACACCCACTGAAATACCCACCCACGCACCCTAAATCAACCCAATCCAAACCCTAGTTCGTTTTCTCTTTTCTTGTTGGATTAAAGTCTTATATTCATGATTTCCAACACAATTTCACCACAATTCATTCATCCCAAATCAAGTTTATAAACCGAATATATAGATACATGTATATATGATTTATATTCAAACACTTTCAATCAAGTTCCACATTTTTGGTTTAAGATTGTACCCTATCAGATTTAGGATTCAATTCTTTTTTTCCCTTTCCTTCTCCTTCTTCTTTTTCCTCCTTTCCACTTTTTCTCTTCTCTGTTTCCTTCCTGCTGCTTCTTCTATTCTTGTTCTTCAAGCTTGTTCTTGAGTTTCCTTTATTTCTATTTTGTACCCCAAAATTTCCTTTTATATTTTCATTCCATGATCTTATCCCCTACAATAGTTTATTGTTTATAAGGCTTAGTCAGCCCGATTCCCTCAAGAGGTGGAAGATACTCGGCAGACTTCTCCCCACCTTATGACACATTTCCCAAACTTTCAAGATTTGCACTTTGGCCCCTCAAATTTTCAAATTTGCATTTTGACCGCTCGACTTTAAAAAATTACAATTTGACCCCAAAATCATCATATTCCCTCCTTTAGCCCCCTAGCACCTCATTATCATCGAAATGACACTATTTTATAAAAATATGCATCCCGTTCATCATATTTTTCTAAAATTACAATTTTGCCCCTTAACTTTTCAAAATTACATTTTAACCCCCAAAACCACACTAACCCCCTATTTAGCTCCCTAACACTTAATCATCACCAGTATATTGCTACTTAATAAAAATAGCACCCCTTAATTAATCAAACTTATGGTTAGATTAAGTTTTGGTATTTTTCGGGGTATCGCACCCTCCCCCCCTTAAATGAATTTCGTCCTCGAAATAAGGACAAACCTCATTTTGTAATTTGGTGCAGACATTATTACCGCATTAGCGTCTTGGGTTTCAAGGTAACCTTCTTTACCGCATGACTTCCCCAATCAACTTTGAGCAGCAACATTCATGTAAAACATGTTCCTTCTTATTAGCCATCTTCGTCGGTGCCTCCTAATATGAGATATTATTTTAAATTTTAACTTGTAACTAGATCCCATGCATAGAATTGGGATCATACTTCCTCAACATTGACACGTGATGCACGTCATGCAATTAACTCAATCATGAACGTAGATCAAGTTTGGAGGCTATCTTCAAAATTCTAGGTTGGATTTTAGGCAGTCCGATGAACCTCAGACTTAACTTCTTCCACTTCTTCTTCCACTTCTCGAATCGCATGACTCCTTTCCACGGTGTCACTTATAAAACTTACGAGGTCACCTACTTCAAACTCCAACATCCTATGCCTCTTGTCATCATAACTTTTCTGCTAATTCTGCGCAGTAAGATTTATCTCTTGGATATCGATCACCTTGTTTTTTATTTCTTTGCACAGTCTCGTGCGAAATAGTCTTGGCTCTAACCACATTCTACGGATAGGTGTGTGACATTTTTGGCCATACAACACTTTAAAAAGATCTATTTTTCTTTACTCGACCGATAACCATTTTTATAGGAAAATTCGACTAAGGGTAATTGTTTACCCCATGCTATGCCAAAATAATTAATGTAGGCCCTCAACACTCTCCTGGTATTCATATCATACATCTTAATCGGCCACCTGTCTGAGGTAAAAGGCCGTCCTCATGGTCAACTTTGTTTTCATTTCTTATTCAAAACTTTCCAAACTTTAAAGATGAACCTTGCGTCTCTATCGGACACAATAGTTACTGAAACTCCATAACAACTAACCACTCGCTTAACATAAGTTTGGGCAAGTCGCTCAAAAAAATATTCTTCCTAGATAGAATAATTGGGACGTAAGGTCAACCTATCCACTACCACCCCGATAGATGTATATCCCTTAGTTGTTCATGATTACCTCAACACCAAAATTCATTATGATGGGTTTCCACTTCCACTCAGGTGCAAAGAGTGGTTGTCACTATCTGGCGATCTTCTTATGATCCACTTTTACCTGTTAGTAGGTCAAACATCAGGCTACAAACTTTTATATATTCTTCCTCATGTTAGGCCACCAAAATTCTTTGGGCCGTAACTCAGGGTATACTTCCGTCTCCCTTAAGTGAATCAGTATCCCAAACTGAGTACTCTTCATAATTCATTTCCTCAATTCGTTATTAGGCGGAACACATATTTGACCTTCACATTCATAATCACTATCCTTATCCCCATCAAAATTTTTGTTTCACTCATTTCTAATCCCCACTAGATCTCAACATCCTTTCATCTTGACCTTAAGCTTCCTTGATTTAAGTAAGAGGTAGTGGTTGCATTTCCATGCGAAACAAACTATTACTTCCTTTTCTCCTTACTCGAACTTTGATTCCGAGTTGTTCACATTCTTATCAACTGGCGTAACAATGATCGCAGTCAATTTTCTTCGATAAGGCATATTAGAGAGATTGTCAATTACTCTCCGGTAGCCTCCAATTGAGCTTAAGAAACTACAGATCTCAATGCCGATTTTTACAACGTTCCCCATTTGTCCCTTTTTGAACTTTTTTTTAACCTTTTCCCGATCTCTTAACCTGCTTTCGCATCGACCCCATATACCCAGATTTTCACGTCAAAATTCACCTTCCTTGAATTTGACATACAACTTAGGTTTCTTAAAATTTGTCAAACTTGCCATTGCACAAGTTCCTCTTTGCCTTCGATATCATCCATAAGGTCACCAATAAGGCGACGACACAATGATCAAGTACTCTCAAAAGACTTGATTCATCAAATTTATAACTGCCATGGGGGCCTTACTTAACCTACCTGACACCACCAAAAGTTTATAATGTTCGTCTCTGTTTCTAAACACAATCATGACAACTTCATCCTTCCTTATTCCTTAACCGGTAATGACTCGCTCTAAGGTCAACCACATAAAGAAAACACTTAGCACCCCGTAATTGATCAACATATCCTCTAGGTCAGGCAATCAGTAATTATTCCTGACTCTCATCTTAATCAGCTTCTGATAGCCAATACGTAGTCTCATAAACCCTTCATTTCTTCTTACTTCAATGACCATCACCCTCCTTTAGAGCACCTTCGTCCGGTCAATATACTCTGGCTGTTGACATTTGAAACAACCCCTTTTTTGGCTTCATCTTAAACACTATTTCTGTGACTTACTCTCATACTTAAGACATGCTTTACTTGCCTTAGCATAGTTCTCCACCTCGTGCTTCAATCCACATCATCTCCTCGTGCCTCAATCCACATCATCTACATTTTCTATCTCCTCTTCTTGGTTCTGAACTTTGTCCGGGCTGTTCTTCATCTACTCTTTTCTTACCTTTGTTTTCACCCTTTTAGTTTCGTCCTTGCTTCCTTCCTTCTTCCTAGACCTCTTTATTATCCACCTCCTTCGCATGTTGTTTCTACTAATCCAGTAGCAATTCTCCATCAGAGCCTCCTTACTAGCCTTTGGAATTTCAACTTGTTCCGCCTTTAGAACTTTTTTTTTATCATCACTTAATAAGAGATACTAATAATATGCCAACTCACCAATTACCCTAATCTGCTTTTTCACCTTTCTATCTTTCCACTTAGTATGAGACACCTGTCTCTAACTTACTCTACAATTTGAGCAGAAATATACATCATCAACATGTTACCTGAACCTATTACAATAATATAGGCTCGATAGGTACTCTTAGTGTCTCAACTGGTTTGTTCTCATACTTTTAATCACTTATCACCCTCTTTTTATGTATAGTTGGCGAACATTATCTTCTAATATTTCCCCACATCTTGTTATTTCAACTACCTTCTCCATCTCTCAATTCAATGTAGTTGTCTATACTAACCGCTTTCTCTCCCGTGAGATTCTACTCAACGCCATCCTTAAAGTGCTAAGATCCACATTATTTTCTTCCTTTTACTGGGGCTGTCATAATAGCAGCCACCAGTTGTACCGTTAGAACTCCCACAATCTTTTTGTAGAAATCTCACTAGTTCTTTCTTAAGGTCTTCTTGACCTGATACAACTCTCTGCTTATTCATTCCACATACATCCTCAACATTCACCATAATCACTTCTATTGAGGGCCCCTCTCGATTGGGAACCCCCCTCTCTTTCCAAGGAAGGAGTATCACGATAATTTAAATTATGCATCATAACATTAACCTTCATGCTCAAACAACTAATGGTTTTCATCACTAAACAACATTTTTCTACAATAGTATATAAATAATACTAGTTCCCCATCGCCCTTCTCCTTCTCAATAACAACTTTAGGTCCGACTTCAAAAGCAGACTCCACCCCTACTCGTACACCCCATCAACCACAGAGAAGCCATAACGCTCCTTAAACAATTTCAGGCTTTAATGACTCTCTCTTAGAATCAATTGTTGCTTGTCTTTAGGTATTGCCTTATCAGGAAGGCAATCACGAACAACATGTCATATTTTTTTTTCGAGTGACCTACATGGGCATCCACCGTCTCCCTTAATAGCTAATTCGATACTCAATTCACGTCCTCTCATTCAACTTTCAATCTCTCTATCGTTTAGTTAGCATCGCTATTTTGGGACTCGAACTGACTTGTCGATCAGTCCCTTTTTCCTCATTAAATGGAAGTAATTTCTCTTCCAAAAGTCGATCAAAATTTTACACATTCTCACTTTCTGCTCCTCATTTCTTCATTCCAAGTTCACACAATAAAAGTGTTCAACCTCATCTATCCTCCCTACGGTTCTTACAAATTCACTTCCTTCTAGACCTTCATCTAGTTCTTTCATTCCTAATTTCATCTCGTTTACCTTCTCATCAGGATCCTTTTTCAAGATCCAACACCGCAACCTTATCATCATCAAACCATTCTTGTAAAGCTAGGTCAACCAACTCTTTCTTCCTTTCCCTACAACAATAGTAGGAATGTTAAGGTCACAATATATGTGCCTTAGTCAACCTCAACCCACATATCTTAACCATCCTCCTAATTTAGCCAAAAATACCCCTCCCTAGGTGTTTTACAACCCTTTCTAGATTAAAAAGTCTTTTGAAAAACTTTACCAGAAAATTACCAAAATACGCCTATTCGGGTGACAAATTACCAAAATGCCCCTGAGGGTTCCTGGCGTCAGAAAAATCTCAAAAGTGCTTTAGAAATGCTATTTTAAGTCTCCTGAATTCATTCTTGAGCAAAAAGTATTTTACAAAATTTTCGCTCAAAAAATCCAGAACCGGTGTCCGGACTGAGCGCTTAAAAGTTTGTTCGGCCAAAAATAGCTAACGACTTTAGAATGACCCGAACTCTTGGGAAATAGAACTTCTCATTATTATAGAGTCTTCATAAAAGTTTTGCGCAAAACCACGTTCGTTTGATATTTTAAATTTTACCATAAAGTTGCAAACTTCCCGCATCCGTTCACCCTCTTCCCAATCTCGGAAAAATCTAAACTTTTTCAACGATACAGGTCTCCTAAACATAACTAGGGTCTTATTTTTGCACTTTGGCTAAATCTGCCTCTAGCTATTTTTAAAAATTGGGATTAGAAACTGTTCACTTAATTCCCTGTTTTTAGCGACAAAAACATCTACTGTTCAAATCACTACATACACTAACACACCTTAAGCACACACACAGCCTTCTTCCTCCTTCAGCCATGACACATCTGGGTATTTTCATCCCAATCTCGCATGGTTCCACCATGTTTTATACACCTAAACCACTAAATTTTCATTACACTACACTTTAAAGCCCTAACTCCATTCGGTTAACACAATTACACTAAATTAAACACCCAAAATTCAAATCAAACCCACCATGGATGAAGAACACCCACTAAAATACCCACCCACGCACCCTAAATCCAACCCAATCCAAGACCCTAGTTCGTTTTCTCTTTTCTTGTTGGATTAGGGTCTTATATTCATGATTTCCAACACAATTTCACCACAATTCATTTATCCCAAATCAAGCTCATAAACCGAATATATAGATACATGTATATATGATTTATATTCAAACACTTTCAATCAAGTTCCACGTTTTTTGTTTAAGATCATACCCTATCAGATTTAGGATTCAATTTTTTTTCCTTTCCTTTCCTTCTCTTCTTTTTCCTCCTTTCCACTTTTTCTCTTCTCTGTTTCCTTCCCGCTGCTTCTTCTGTTCTTGTTCTTCAAGCTTGTTCTTGAGTTTCCTTTATTTCTATTTTGTACCCCCAAATTTCCTTTTATATTTTCATTCCATGATCTTATCCCCTACTATAGTTTATTGTTTATAAGGCTTAGTCAGCCCGATTCCCTCAAGAGGTGGAAGACACCCGGTAGACTTCTCCCCACCTTATGATACATTTCCAAACTTTCAAGATTTGCACTTTGGCCCCTCAAATTTTCAAAATTGCATTTTGACCGCTCGACTTTAGAAAATTACAATTTGACTCCAAAATCACCCTATTCCCTCCTTTAGCCCCTAGCACCTCTTATCATTGAAATGACACTATTTAATAAAAATATGCATCCCGTTCATCATATTTTTCTAAAATTACATTTTTGCCCCTTAACTTTCCAAAATTACATTTTAACCCCAAAAATCACACTAACCCCCTATTTAGTTCCCTAACACTTAATCGTCACCAACATATTGCTACTTAATAAAAAGAGCACCCATTAATTAATCAAACTTACGGTTAGATTAATTTTTTGTATTTTTCGAGGTATCACTTTGCTTCTTTTTGCTTTGTATTTTAGTAAACGAATAGTAGATATATGCCTGACACTTGCATGAGTTTGTCCATGTGTTAGCTTCTTTTTGCTTTGTATTTTAGTAAACGACATATACAATCACAGGTGATATAGTCTTTTTGTCTTTGTCTGGCTTCATGGCGGTTCTGTAAAGTTCAGCAATCACAGATGATATAGTCTCTACTCACCACTGCTAAATCCATGGACCATGTGCACTTTCAGCTAATATAATCCAAAGCTTAGACGTCCTTCATCGGATCCCTAGAGCATGCTAAATAGACTGCTAAACAAGCTACATTATAGGGACTGTGTGTATATACAGTTTTTCATGTATTCGATTTTATATTAGTACCGTGTGTATATATACTTTTGCATGTATTCGATTTTATATTAGTAAGACATTACCATGATTACATGAGAAAAGCCGAGTGCTTCAGTTGAATGACATACATTTAATCAAATAGTTTGCGATCCGCCGACGAAGTATAATCAAACAGCTTGCATTCCGCCGTCGATCATCGGATCACCACCAGCTTGCACCCGTTGAATCACATAGACGTCTCTCTTAGGCATTTAATCAAACAGCTTGCATACCACCGTCAACCATCGGATTACCACAAATTGAAGCACTTTCCCACTCGTGGCACCATCATGCCAATATAGAGAAATACCAAGACCACCAATATAACATTCACAAAAATGGTACCCCCTTCAACACCTGTAAATGGCTCCAGATAGACACTATAGATACATGGAGAATGCAGGAGGAGGGGGAGAGACAGGGAAGACAAATGGTCAAAGTGTTGTAGATGAAAGAAAACATGGCATTTAAGTAAGTAGGATGCGGGAGTGGGGTGGTGGGGGACTGGGGAGAGAGTCCCCGGGAGCACGTGGAAACCTGACTGGTTTATATATTTAAATGACAGACAAAGAGGACAAGCAAAAGCCTACAAGGGCTATATAAATGTCTATGCAGACCTATGTGTGTAGGGGTGTGTATCTGAGGTCTTGCATCCTAGCCTTATAAAAGTGAATCTGTGACCTGCTTTGCTTGTTGCTGTCCAAAGGGACACCACAAGGTCAGAGGCTTTCATAGTCATTACTGTTGAAGTACCAATTAATCCAATCAATCCCTCCAGAATTGGGCAGTTGAGGTCTTCTCAAACATTTGGATCTGTCCCTCAACAGTCTTACCGGAGAACTACCGGTTTCGTAAACCTTTATTCTAATTATCTGACCGTGCAATACCCGTATCATTGTTTAGCATTCCTTAGTTGGAAACTACGTACCTTAATGCCAACAAAACTCTTCATAACTTGAATAGGATGAAGATTTTAGCTAAATCAAAGGACGTTGGAATGAGAGAGTAGTTTGGTTTCCTGTGGCTCTGTTTCTTGCTACTTCATTGAGCATCATAGCACTTAATTCTGAATGCAAAGCACCTGCCTTGCTGCACAGAATAGTTCTTTCGCAACAGAAAGGAAAAAGACGCAAAAATAAGGGAACTTTTTGGCTTTAATTGGACACTTGGGAATACTTTGGTATGTTCCGGTGGATTTCATATCCTTTCAAAAAAGGATAAACCCAGATTTATTCCTTTGGATTTACTGTTTCCCTCCTTCTTCCTTGATACTTTTGGGTCCATGATTTGTTCCTTTGTTTTTCAATCTCTTATGCACATCGTCGTTGGGTATAAGAACAGTATTACCATTTGGAAAGTCCTAAGGCAGCAATGCTCCCAGAGTGAAAGCAAAAGAGGGTCTCGTATTTATTATGTTGCTCACAAGTGATCCTCACAAATTATTAAACAATCTACACATACCACTAAACATCCTTCGACCATGGGAGTTTGAGGTGCTTTCATGGGGATTGAAACTTCAAACAACAAGAAGACAATAAGGAATTGCCTTTTGGTTAGTATTTATCAATAGTTTTATTTCCTTTCTTTTTTCTTTTGAAAGCTAGTTTTATTTTCTTAGTGGTTAATTGAGCTTTGTTTTTTAAGCTAGCCTAACCCGTGTTTCTTCTCCTTTATAACCCCCCTATCTCTGTCATCCAAAAAAATGCTTTGGCATGGACTACAATCTTAGGGCCAGGACTATAGGCTTGATAAAGGTGTATGGCTCAAACTGTCACCATCTTTCTCTTTTAATTTTTTTTATATTTCTTTTTATGGGCAAGATATGCACTGCTCAGTATATATTGGTTTAGGTTAATGTTTTTTTCTAGATATTTACCAAATAGAACATTATATACTTACACCAGTTGATTAGTCTATGTAGATGAATAGAACATTATATACTTAAACCAGTTGATTAGTCTATATATGTGTGCAACATGTTATTTTGATTCTATTCATATGACTTTCTCTTTATTTGCCTTAGAGTAGTTTGTACTTAGCATGCTTAGCTTTTCTCATGGTTCCTAATATGCTTCATCATAATATCAAAATTGTGCTCCACATTTAGGTCAATTGCTTTGTCATGCTATGTTTAACTTTGTCTATTTCTTTTCTTGGAGCAGTTCGAGTTCTTAGAACTATATAAACTAGGTGGCGATGACATCATATATATGTTTGGGAATTATGTATATACATTAATTGCTCACAGTTCTATAGGTACAATGATACGACTTAGTGGGGGGTTTTATCTTTCAAGCTTAGGGTTGTTCCTAACTTTTCATAAGTGCATGTCATGATATGCACAAATTGCCGATTTTTATTCAGACAAAAACAAAAGCTGCATTATTAAAGTTAATTAGTTTGTTCTTAATTTGGCAGATCTAGCGGAGGCACATAGCATTAGAGTCTCTTAAGTTCTTTTTATCTTAGTTCTACAGGTTGGTTCATTTTGTTTCGCGATCTTTTAGTTAAATGATGGAGGGATGCCTAGCATTCTGTTAATGTGTGAAGTTGTTCGCTGTAGTTGCTTACGCATGATAACTCTGGGTTATCTAGAACTTGGAACAGCTCAGATGATGTAAATTTGTAAGCTCATAGGAAGTAGCCTTTATTAGATACAAAGGATAAAACATCGTCTTTTTAAAGCATTTTTTTCCTAAACTAACCTTATTAGAGCATAGGATTTTATTACATACAAGGGTTATTACTACTTTTACTCAAAAAAAAAAAAAAAGGACCAAACCCTATATATGATCAAGCTATATTTATAGGATAATTTCTTTATTAGAGTTATGAGAATTCAAAATAATAACACTTCTCAAGAAGAGTATTTAATGAAAGAAAATAACTTTTAAGTCAAAATAATCCTTGACTAACAAAAACATATATTGCAATGAATGTATTTACATAACTTTTGATATGATTTTATTTAAAGATGAACAAAGACTTAGCATCATATTAATACGATTGAACTAGATCTAATCCCAAATTTTTGCCACTTAAAGATACATTAGTGAACTTATAATTTGTTTAGTAGCAAATTATTTATATTTACCCAAAAATATTATAGTTTAGGCTTACCTTCTTAAAAAGTTAAAAATACATTTAATTTTTGTAAACCTTTTATTTCAGAAGGATATACTTATGAAAAAATGTTTAGCCACTTTAATGCCTTGGGATTGTTTTATACGCTAAGGTCAGATCCTTACCCATATTGAGAAAATTGTTAAACTTAAAAATAATATTTTAAGAAAAAGAATATTTATTTAATTTTTTTAAAGTCAAAAAATTTAGAAAACTGTTAAGCTTAAAAAGAATATTTTACGAATATGTTTGCATTGAAATATATGTACATGTAGAATAATAAAATTTTTGGCATACGCGTCAACATACAAATATACAATAAAATAAAGGGTTGAGTTTCTTACAAAATATTGAATAAGAAGAGTGTACCTAGGACGTTATCAATCTTTAGCTATTGTTCATATCTTTAGGTACTATTTGTATTAGAAGTTTTATTAACACAACTCACTTATTTGTCTTAATATTCAAGAAATTAAAGGCTAATGTCAGTAAGGGTGCGAAGTGAAGTATTAGGGACCATGGGTTGTAAGGAGCTTCATGGCAGGTTCGATAGCCGTTCAAGGCTAACTACCTCCACCCGCTAAACTATAATATTAATATACATTATAATCTAACGAGCATAATTTGACCAACTTTATTTGATGGGTTTATGGATAGCCGAAAGCGCTAGACACCTCTAGCACTGATATGAACAACAATATTTTGTTTTACCTTATCACTTTTGGTGTTTTGACTCCACAACCTCAAGTTACCTCCAAGCAGTTCCTTTTTTGGCGGATTAGATCATCACCATGTACTAAAATTTTAACAAAAGATGCTTTATAATCCTGAGACAACTATTCATCTAATAAGTATGAATATGCAATATGACATTTCTAGGAAGATGCCCAATAGTCTCACCTTTTTAACTTGCCCACTATGTCCTAAACAAGGATAATTCCTTGAAGGTTGTTAACCTTCACCTAAAAATGATCTAACTTCAATTAAGATGCAAGAAAAATGCTTGTAATATGAACTATCCTACCCCTTCATCCCAACCAATTGAAACAACTTACATTTGTGATTTACTGACACAAAGTTATCAAAAAGAAAAATGCTTAATGCAGAGCTTTTGAAGTCCAGTGCTTGCATATTTCTCTTGACCATTTTGCGGCTAATTCACCTACAAGCAACTTCTAAAAGGTATGTGTTTCACGTATTTACTTCACTTGCTTAATTAATGCGAAGTATTTTTTTTTCCAGTTCAACGAATGCTTGCTTGTGGCTTTAATTTCTTATTATTGTTGTCATGTATCTTCTTCTATATAGCTTATCTCAAGTTTCTCTACCAAAGACAAATGAATAGGTTGTTATCTGAAAGAGGTAAAATATGTTAGTACAATAATATATAATAGGAAAGAAGATTTTTATAGTATATTCCCATATGTATTATAAGAGTATATTCAACCATACATTTCAGAAATGAGGCAAGGCTCTGACAAACTTGAAAAAAGGAAGAGCTACGTTGCAAGTGATGAGCAGAAGCAACGTTATAATAAAGCAAAGAGGAGCAAACTGATAATAGAAAGCAACTCACCGCTGGTTACATTGAGCTCTATTGGTACCGTAACAATTTCAAGGTCGCATGTTTTTATCATTATTACAAGTAAAAAATCTCAATATACAATATGCACACACAAAAAAAAGATTCAAAAATACGACACTAAATATAATAATTATTTCTCTATAGGCGGAACATTGTATATGCCTATGTGCTCTGATATACATGAATTAGAGAGCAAACCACCTTACCGTCATTGTAGGGCAAAGAAGTTCCAATACGACCCACGAAGTTTTTGTTGCCAAAATGGAGATGTTAAGCTAGCTCCTGTAGATGTCGCAGATGAACTACTCTTCTTATACACATCTCCATCTGAAGAGGCTCAACACTTCTGAAAGAATATACGTGCATATAATAGCATATTCTCTTTCATATCCTTTGGGGTTAACTTGGACAAAGAGCTCGCATCTGCAAGGAATGGTGTTTACACTTTTCGAGCACAAGGACAAATATACCATGATCTTCCGGGTCTGATACCTAATGAAAATGATCCACACTACTTTCAGCTATACTTTTATGACACCCAAAATGAGATCCAGAATAGAATGAATATACTAGCAGATGCAAAGTTGAATGAAGCAATGGTAAATAGACTCATGAGAGTTCTTCAAGACAATCCTTATGCACAATTCTTGTGTAGGTTAAGAGATTATCCTTCATTTGAGGAACTTCAAATTCGTATTAGAAAGGATGTTAAGTTGGATCAACGGCTTTACAACGCACCAACAGCCGATCAAGTTGCAGCAATATGGATCGAAGGGAATAATCCAAACATACATCTTGAAAGTGATATTGTACTTCATGCACACTCAGGTCAAAGACATCGTGTAAAGCATTATTACACTTGTTATGATCTACTACAGTATCCTCTCATTTTCCTGAAAGGAGAAATTGGATGGCATCAAGATATAAAAAAGAAGAACGCTTTTATAGAAGAAGGAACCTCAATGATGTCAAATTTTACCTCTGTCGAAGATATATTTAGCCGAGAACGTCAAGGTAACCTATATAATTTTGTATTTGACATAATAACGTGATACCACTTCATAATAATTCTAACATAAAGCTGTATTGTAGATGTTGGCAACCAGACTGATGCAAATGTGTCATGTAGACAATATTATTGTTACAAATTACAAGAGTGAGAATCCATAAACTCAACTATTATATTGGCTGGTCGACTATTACGATAATATGCAGTGGATATGTACATCAAATTAGAGACAACTAGGTTGGATTATTTTCAAAGGAGCCAATCAGATATCAGATATGAATTATACCAGGGAATTGTAGATTCTGTAATGGTGGGAGAAACTAGAGGTAGTCAGGTTGGTCGAAGGATAGTTCTTCCGACATCGTTTGTTGGAGGGCCCCGTGACATGCGTCGTCGATACCTTGATGCGATGGCTTTAGTTCAACGCTATGGAAACCCAGATCTTTTCCTCGCGATGACATGTAACCCTGAGTGGAAAAGGATACAAGATCAGTTGAAAGAAGGTCAGCGTGCACAAGATAGACCAGATTTGGTTTCTAGAGTATTTCGAGCAAAGTTACAAGATCTCAAAGACCAATTATTTAAGAGAAATATCTTTGGAAAAGTAGCAGCCAATGTCCATGTAATTGAATTCCAAAAAAGAGGATTGCCACATGCACACATGTTGATTATATTATGCTCTGAGCATAAAATTAGTACCTCTGATCAATATGATGAATTCATTTGTGCGGAGATCCCCGACAAGAATAAGTATCCACAGTTGTATGAGTTGGTCCTGTATGATACATGGTCCTTGTGGAGTTAAACATAAAAACAACCCGTGCATGGTGAATGGAGAATGTAACAACCATTATCCTCGACCATTTTGCAAGCATACAATGTGTGCAAAAGATGGATATCCAATTTATAGAAGGAGGGATGACAAACAAAAAGTGAAGAATCGAAATGCTGAGCTCGATAATCAGTGGGTAGTACCTTATAATCCTTACCTTCTTAGCAGATATAATTGTCATATTAATGTTGAAGTGTGCTTTGGGTTAAAGGCAGTCAAGTATCTTTACAAGTATATCAACAAGGGACATGACAAAGTTGTTGTGCATATTGCCACTGGCGATAATGAAAATGTAGTAGATGAAATCCAACATTTCCAGGATGCAAGGTGGGTATCAGCTTAAGAGGCAATGTGGAGGATATATGAGTTCAATTTGAATGAGATGTACCCAGCAGTTATTAACTTGCAACTACACCTTCCAGGGAAGCAGTGTGTCACTTACTGGGCAAATCAAAACTTAGAAAATGTGATAGCCAATGACAATCTCTCATGGATGATGCTCACAGAGTTTTTCAAAATATATGCAGATGGCAAAGAACCAACCAAGTATCTTTATAGAGAATTCCTAGAGCATTACACGTGGAACCATAAGCACAGATGTTGGAATAAAAGGCAAAAGGGAGAAGTGATTGATCATGTTAATGGTGCAAATCCAACTGAAGGAGAGAGATATTAGTTAAGATGTAAGAGGTCCAAAATCCTTCCAAGATCTACTAACAGTTAATGGAAGACACTATATGACGTTTAGAGAGGCTGCACAAAAAAGAGGGCTATTGGAATATGATTGAATGATTGTTTGACTGAAGCAAAAATATTTCAGATACTGCATGCCATGCGTTGACTATTTGCTACATTATTAGTGCACTATCATCCAAGTGATGTACGAATGCTATGGGCACATTTTATGAGCCAATGTCTGAAGACTTTAGAAGACAACCTGAAATGGCACCGAATTCTTATATGTTAAGTACTCTGAAAAGTATCAATTTCTTTCTCGAGGGAATGGGAAAATCCATAAGACAATATGACTTACCAAGTCTATCATCCAACCATGAAGATACTTTCTACCATATTTCAAGAGAATTAAGGAATGAATTGTCTATTGAGACTCCACTTCAAGACTATTCCACATAAATCATGTTGAATCCGGAACAAAGATATGCTTTTGATGAGATAATAGATCGAGTTAATTCTAGAAAGGGTGGTGTTTTCGTCATAGATGGTCCAGGAGGGACAAGAAAAACATTTTTGTATCTTGCATTGTTAGCAAATGTAAGAAGGAGAAAGATGATAGAACTTGCAATCGCGACGTCAGGTGTAGCAGCATCTCTATTACCTGGTGGAAGGGCAGCCCATTCACATTTGAATATTCCAATAACAGTCAATGAAACAAGTGTTTGCAATATACCAAAGCAGAGTGGGAAGTTGAGCTGATACGAGCATCAAAGCTAATTATCTGGGATGAAGCACCAATGTCAAAACGCTTTGCAATCGAAACAGTTGACAGAACATTCAGATATATTATGGACAATGAGAAAGATTTTGGCGGAAAAGTATTTGTCTTTGGAGGGAATTTTTGCCAAGTGTTACCAGTTGTTCCAAAGAGCACAAAAGAAGAAATTGTAAATGTAAGCCTTGTGAAATCGCGTTTGTGGACAAGGATGCAAAAATTCACTTTAACGAGAAACATGAGAGCAAGAAGTGATCCATATTTCAGCCAATTTCTTCTACGAGTGGGGGATGGGGACGAGCCAACCAACGAGGATGACATGATATGCATTCCAGATGAAATGGTGATTAAATCTGATAGTGATGCAAATCTTGAGCAATCATTGGTTGACTGCATTTTTCCTTCTTTACAAGAAACTGCACATTCAACAGCGTACATGACAGAGCGTGCAATACTTGTTTCAAAAAATGAGTACGTCGATAGTCTTAATGAGAAAATGATCTCAATGCTTCCAAGTGATGCAAAAGTATTCAATAGCTATGATGAAGCAATTGACGATACCCACCATTACTACTCAGAGGAATTTTTGAACTCTTTGACCCCTAATGGCTTACCTCCACATTGTTTGGTGCTGAAACAAAACTGTCCAATCATGTTGCTAAGAAACTTAGATCCATTTAATGGATTGTGCAATGGGACAAGAATGGTATGCAAAAAATTTGAAGACTATGTTATTCATGCAGAGATTACAGTTGGGCAATTTACAGGAAACCAGTCTTAATACCACGAATTCCTCTTTCCCCAACTGAGAACGAAGGCTACCCATTTCAGTTCAGAAGGAAGCAGTTCCCAATATGCCTATGTTTTGCAATGACCATTAATAAAGCTCAAGGACATACTATTCCATTTGTTGGCATCTATTTACCCCAGCCAGTTTTCTCTCATGGACAGTTATATGTAGCGTTATCAAGAGGAACATTCATGTCAACAACAAAAGTATTGATCAAGTGAGGGCCAGGAAAGCCAACGACAACATACACAAAAAATACAGTCTACAAAGAAGTTCTTCAGTCAGACAAAGCTTCTTAAATTACGAAGCTTGATTTATTTAGTCTACAAATTGCTTTATCATTATTTTATAGTTTAGAAATAAGTAATGCAACATATCATCGCTTATTATGGAAAAGCTTTTTTAGTTACCATCATCTTTATCATTTAAAAATATGTTCACTGTACTGTAATTGAAAACCATAGCTCCGCCCGGACACTGAACACAATTACTTTGATGCATATACTTGCATAATAATTACTTTTATGCAGAGGCGATGTCAACTATTGAGATAAAAACTACTCAAGCATTACCCATTAACTCTTTAGTGGCGTACCAGAGGACATGGACCATAAAAGTGAAAGTGTTACGAGTTGGCACAATTGATTCGTATACCAATGCAAGGGGCGCGGGAAAGATATGGAAGTTAATTTTAGTTGATGAAGAGGCATTTACACAAGCAAATTATTAGAACTTTTTTCATCTCTATATCATCATAAACTCTGAATTTTACATTTTCACATTCTAACGATGCAGGGAACAAAAATTCAGGCTGTTATGTTTGAGGATGCAATAGTAAAATTTGATGGCATCTTCAAATACGATAAGTGTTACGCAATCAGCAATAGAACTGTTAAGCCGATAAATCCAAATTTTTGGAATGTTCATCCTAAGATCGAGTTGATGTTACAAGCAAGCACGAATGTTCGTGAAGAAGAAACTGAAATCAATGTTCAACCTAACATTATGACATCCAAGCAAACTACAAATGAAGAGGGGAAAAGACCCGGTATAGGTATGTTATTGCTTTGAACTGTGTGGATGATTAAAGTTTTACTAAAAAAAATAAGGTCTAATGTCAACAAAAAATGCATGAATGCTAGGTCTTCTATACAAGGTCAACATAAATTTATCGTCAAGAAAATAAAAAGAGGTTCAACTAATAAAAGAGAAATTATTCTTCTGACCAAAGAGAAAGTAACTATTCATTTAAGTATTTTTAGAGTTATTTCTGTAACACCCCGATATTTTTCGGATTCATTTAAAATTGTTAGCGGCGTGTGTATATGTATGTATGTATGTATATATATATATATATATATATATATATATATATATATATTAGCATCGATATTTTTATTTAGTAACTTTTAGCGACACTTAGTATAGCGGAGTTATCTAACAAGCCTATTAAAATTTTTCTAACATATAAATTGTAGCAAATAAGTTAATATGGACCTATTTATAATAAGAGAAAGTAGCAGGTACGATTTAAAATGACTAACAGAAGTTTAAGGGCTTTTTGGTTATGTTCCAAATTAGGGTTATTATATATAGATATTAGATTTAGTGATCAGCCGTCCTTGGCTATGCTGGAGACATTTCGCGGCAGAGAGAGAGAGAAGAGAAAGGATCAAAGGAGTTTTCGGCGATCGAATCCCTTTCTGGTAAGTTTTGGTTGGTCTTCATTTGTGTAGAAATCTTTACGGTTTATAGGGGTAGGGACATGTGAGAACGCATGAGTTTTTGGGTGAGATTAGGACTGCTGTAACTCTAGATTATGAGTGAAATCGTATATTAGTTAGTGTGTAAGGAGTGAATGATTACGTGAGTGCAAGAGTGCATGCGTTGGACCACAAAAGGAGCTACTGCCGTGAAGCAGTGACCATGATGGTTGTGAGTAGTGTGGTTCAGAATTTGCTGTGTAATGTGTGTGTGTGAGTGTTTACGGGTCACTGTGAATGGGGTGTTTTGGTGTGAGTGTGGCTGTGTGAGGCATGATAGAAGCGCGAGATTTTGGAACGATTACGGTTGTGTGTTTGTGAAAATATGTGGGGTATCACAGGGAAAAGGGAAATCGGCCACGGCAGTGGGTGTGAAGAGGCATGAGGAAGTGCTGGTTAATAAGTGTGTTTGTGTGAGAGTTTGTGAGTGTTGGTGGGTCTGTAATGGGTGTGTTTGTGTGCATGTATATGAGTACATGTAGTGTGTGTATATGTGTGAAGGGAGTGAAGTGTGCAGGGAGTGAAGTGTGCAGGGAGTGAAATGTGCAGGGTGTGAGTGCGTGTGAGGAAGAAGGGGAAAGGCTGCCAATAAACTGTTCGCGTTGGGTGCATTAGTGGCTGCTCGTGTGTGTTTGTGGGTATCTAATGAGGGAGGAAGAAGGGCTGCAAGGCAGCCGTGTAGTGTGTGTGGGTAGAGGACAAGGAAGGAGGAAGGGAGAGCACTGCTGAGTTGTGCCCATTTGTGTGTGGATTTGGAGTGGTTTTTTTTTTTTTTGTAGGTGTATGAAGGAGAAAAATGGGGGCTGCATGGCTGTGTATTTGCAGGTGTAATGAGGATGAAAAGTGGTGGGCTTGCGTGGCTGTCATGTGTAGTATATATGCGTGTATGTTTCTGAGTGGAGTGAAAGAAATGAGTATGGGATATATATGTGTGTGTATAAATGGTTTGAGTGTGGGTGTTTGTGTGAGTCGTGGTAGTGTTTTGATTGTATTAGAGTGAGTGAAAAAGGGGCCACCAGAAAGGGGTATGTGTGAAGTAAACTTCTGGGTTTTCTTGCAGAGAGAAGGAAGAAGGAATTGAGTGAACAGTGTTGGGTATGGGCAGTAGGGTGGTACACTGTGCTTGCACAGTTTACCACGTGGCTGTTGGGCACCGTACGCTTGTTGAAAAATGTTCGAAACTTTTCATGAAGAAACATACGAAAATATTAGAATTACTGTTAAAATTTCATATTTTTCTGACATTGTATGTATTTTTAATAGTTTCTGCAATTTCAGAATTGTAAAATTCTTTTGGAGCCTTTAAACCCAAAAAATGTTCAGGAAAACATTAGAGTAATGTCTTTATGGTATAAATAAGACTCAGTTTGAATTTCATGGTTTTTGGAGTTTATTTTCTATGGTTTCCGTATCTCATTGGTTTTAGCAAAATGAATAATTTAAAAATAGTTTTAATGCCTTTTAAATTTTGATTTCAATTTATATATTTTTATACATATTATAAAGCTGTTAAAAAAATTATTGGGACTTATTTTCTAACTGGAAGTAATTTTGGCAATTTATGAGTTTTTATTGTATTTAAAGAAATTATTTTAATTCAAAAATATTCAAAATTTCAGAAAATTCATATTTTGACTCTTATTAATGTTTTAAGCTATAAAAGTGTTTTATTGAAATTTATTATGATTTTTGGGATATAGTTACACATTAAGTAGTGTACATGATTTCTGGTTAGCTAGGTTAGTCGTGTGTGGAACCCGTTTCGAGTCCCGCGATTTCGGGATTAGAAGTGAGCACGTGGTGGGTAGTCGATATTAGGGTTTCTAGTATATTATACATAGATTGTGTTCTAACGAATAAATTGTAAATTTAGGTTGATTCAGAGAATATTGATCGAGGTTGGTAGCATCGCATAGCTTGGACCGAGGTAAGGGTTTCTATCCGAACCCCATTTCATCTTTGATATCAAATATAATTTTCTGAGTTGTTATCAAATTTTTAATGAACTCAGATATTTTATTTGTCATGAAAATGTTTTCAATTGCCCGTGTAACCCTCATTTGAGCCGTTTAGCGATCGTTTAAAATTTTAGTTCATTCTCATCTTAAAATTCATTGTTCATTTCATATGTTTATTGATTGCTCATCGTAAGAATTTTTCAATTGTATTTACTCATTCTAAATGTTGACATGAGTTAGTAACTTGGGAGCCATAAGGATGGTCTGTATTGTTGGCGTTATAAGGATGGTCTGTTGGATGAGTTTAACTTGTACCTAGATGGACTAGTCAGTGTACATATGCATATGTAAGTATATCGAGCACTGCTGGGGTGGCTTTGCTTCTGTACTGCTCATGTTCAACGTTTCCTATTTATGTTTATTGCATTTTAAGTGTTTTAAAAATGGTTAGCGATTTAAGGAAACTGAGTTGATACCCATCCCTTTGTTTATATTGAAATGTTGTGATTTTCTCTGAAAACCCTTTTAAAATTATCGTTTGATTGTATATAGAAAGATTGTTTGAACCGCTCTGTTTCTCCGCTTTCAAAATTTTCTATTGGCTTAAATGTCAAATCGTCCGTATCGTTTTCTTATTTTTAAATATTTGTGCGACCTTACTGGGCTCTCAAAAGCTCACTCCCTTTGACTTCCTTTCCGCAGGTGATAGCCAGCAGTAGGTTACCTGAATAGGGATTAGAGCCGAGCAAGCGAAAGCGAAGGAATTAGATTTTGGTATTCATCATTGGAACCCTTGCGTGGGTAAATATTATTGTTTAAATTTTCTTAGACTTAGACTTGGTATTTCAATTATGACAGTTGATTGGGAGTATAGTTTGATTGACGGATAGTTGCTCTAACAGCTTGTTGCATTATTTATTAAGGTTAAGGACATTATTGTCTTAGTGTTATCGATCGATTGAGTGTTAACATTTCGGAAAATTTTGGGATGTTACAATTTCTGTCTCAATAACTAATTGTTAACGTATAGGCTAAACTCAATAACCATCTGCTTGTGGGGAGACATGGCTTTAAATGCAGGAAAACTACTTGAAGATATTGTTAACAAGAATCCAATTATTGCATTATCCAACTTAAGCGAGTCCACGTAGGTATGACATGTGATATATATTGCCTTTTATAACATGTTAAATTCCATTACTAACAAGGATGTTACAGGAGAGAAGCAATATTCAACATCGTCACTTTCGGTTGTACAAGTAGAACCTAGGTGTAAAGAGGCTGAAAAGATCAAGAAATGGTATAATAGTTACAAATATCTTTTAATGCTCATAAATTAAGTATAAGTTCTTTATTTTGTAGAATATTATCGGCTAACAATTTGTGATGTTAGGATGAAAAATGCAACAAAGAACAAAACAATTGATTTCCTTTTATTGGAGAAACAAATGACTGAAGCAAAAACAATGAAGTTAGGGGACATTATATACAAACGCTCATCTTTGGAGCAGGTAAGCCAAAATTCGTACAGTAATGCATGCACATAATTGTATATGAAAAATTAGTGCAATAAAGCACATCTCCCTTAACTTTGCTTACAAGATTCCTTATATTGCTTTGGAGCAATAATTCTTAAAGTTGAAAATAAAAGACAACCTTACTATGATGCTTGTGTACTTTGTCAAAAATCAATTGGAAGATATGATGACAATACTGAATGCACAAATGGACATGAGCTAAATGCAAAACACAAGCCCAGGTTAGTAAACATATATGACATCAAAAAAATACACCGACAATCATAATACTAATATTTTTTCATTGTATCAAGGTACAATATTAGGCTCGACGTGATTGATGACACATACACGGCTACAGTTATTTTATTTGATGAAGTCGGAATAACGAGGACTGATTGCAGTGCTGAAGAATACAAAGAGTCTAAAAGATTAAGGTGATAGATTAATAACCTTCTTACAAATATTCATGTACATTACTGACTCCATCCTAAGATTATCAATTTATTGTAGAATGAAGACTCTACGTACTACCGAAAATTGGTTGCATGCAAAAATGAGAAGTACAAGTTTCTTATAAAACTACAGAGAGTCTTTGAAAGTAATGAAGGCAAGCCATCAATTATTGCAGAAGCAATAGAAGCAATTGCAAAGAAATAGATACTAGAAGCAATTGCAGAGAAAGGGGTCATACAAGCACGTGCAGAGGAAGATACCATACAAGTAGTTGCAAGCAAAGAGCCTATACTGATTGATGATGATGAGACTCTTGAAAGTTTTCAAAAGAAGAAAAATGCTAAAAGCAAAAAAATTGGGTCCATTAACAAAAACATCTCTAGGAAGAGGATAAAGATTGAGATGGATTAGGATAGTAATATTACTTTATAGGGAAGGACCAAGTTTGGATTATTTACTGATGCTACTTTGATGCTCTACCGTTTGAACGCCCTTTCATAAATAATTTAAAGTAGATTATTTTTCAACGTTCAACACACGTGATTCTTACTAGTGTTCCAAAAATTCACAGTAAGTTAAAGAGTGAGCTCGACGATCAATTTTATTTGTCTCCATCCACTGTATGAACATTGTCCCTTTAGGGTCTATTCGATGCATCACTCCATCTAAGGACTCTCATTCTTTGAAAGTAATAGGTTGTTCATTTTTTAGATGAAAAGATAATCTTTGGACTGTTGGTTCCCTAAAATGGATGGGAAACTCAAAGATTTTCTAGCATGCTTCATAAGCTAAAATGTAACGGCAATCTTAATAGTATTTGACCTCATCAACGGTAATAGACATTTCATTTCATCTTTTGTTCTTGTACTTGTTTTATAAGCTTTTTTTTATGACCATTGTAGCTCTATCAGGTCCCTTTTGATTTACTTAAAAATATACTTAATGGATTTTGCTCGGTTGCACCCTTCGACGTTGATGTGTGCTTGGTACTTGACTATTGAATTGTGATGATAAGGCACAACACATATGTATAAAGGATGTTAAGGAATGTAATTTATCTAATATTTTCAAAAAGTAACTCAATTTGAAAATATACATATACCATTTGCTTATATGTTATCCAGTGGTATGTCATCCTTTGCGATTATAACCCTACCATCAGCATGCCTCTTAAGATTCGGAATCCATTCTCGTCCACCTAAGTTTCACTATCGAAGCTTCAGGATAATGTTTAGTGCATTGTCCTTCCCTCATACACGAATTGTGAGGTCTCGAGTTACCACATGGCCCATGCATCATAAACTATTTCACGACATCGTAACCAACAGGGTCTTCTTTCTCATTAGGGATTTCGGCTGCAATTATACGGTCTACATCAGCTGGGTAGGACATTTGTCTTGCTGAGAAAGCCATATCAAGGCATGCGCATAGTGAAGTTCTCGCTACTAGTATTCAATTGTATAAAAAAAAGGGGTAGCAAAATTTTGTTCGAAAATAAACAACAGAAAACAGAAGCCAATGAAGAGAATTTTTATTTTCTATAACTAAAACTACCTGCTCTAACCTTGCCGAAGATGCTATTTTTCCTAATATCATGCATCAATTCATCCAACTTCATTTTGAAAACTTGGCAGACATATCAAGTCTATCTTCTGGTTTTTGACCCGGAATGAAATCCAAGAAGTGTCGTATCTCTGATCATTTGTTGTTGCATGTCAAAGTCGTAAAAAAATCTGGGTGACCATATTTCGTACAAAGAGAAAATGCATCTTGGTATTTTTGTTGCATATAGCACGGGCCACCAGTTAAAGAAACTGGCAAGACCACTCGCTTTCCTAAAAGTGTTGGACATGAATCTCCTTGCACAATAGCATCCATAATGTTGTTGTACAAATCCGCTCGAAGTTTTTTTTTGATTTGGAGACACCTAATTCAACCGAGCTTGCTCAATACATGTATATGCATCAACAATGTACAATTGAAGTAGTTTGTGTCCATTATGCAAGGTATGCCCCTCGTTCTCTCTATATTGGAGTCTATAAACATAAAATTGACGCACTGACACTATAATTCTCTCTTGGTTGGTCCAATACAGACAACATCTCTGTGAAAAATGTTCTTTCTATAGCCATCCTCGCCATAAGGAACTAACACAAGGTATTGCATGGCCGTGAAGCTTGGATGTAATACGCTAATTTTAACCCAACAATTCTATCATCAACAATTATGTCTCTCGGATTCGATGGATCACTACTCAGTATCAATCCAGCCACCTCATCAGCAGTTGGCATATTATATAGACGGCCATCAGATGCATGACTTTCAAGCAATAAAAAACGAATAGTTTCATAATCTGCTTGTTTGAACTGTTCTCTTGCCGAGTGAAACATCTTAACTATTTCATTATTTGTATCAAACACTCGAACCAACTTCTCAACAATTTTTGAGTCAAGATTACTTGACCCATTAATGGTAGAAATTGCAGTCATCCTATTAGCCACTACATTCTCGAAATCATACATGTACAACTATGCAAACTTAGATTTCCCTTGTGGAGGCAACAATGACCTAATTCTATGGTGATTTTGCCCGCTTAACCCAAACAGATGAGGCCCCTTTCCATGTAAACGAAGTTGTCATTTTTTTTCCATTTGAGGTGAAAGCAAACATTGAATTATATGCTCTAACAGACTCTCTAAATCTATTTGAATCCTCTCCGCCTTGATACTCTAAAAGTTTTTTCTGTTCACCTAGAACTTCTCTCGAAAGTGGCAACTTAACTTTACTGTCCCTATAGCAAATAACGAATTTTGGGTCTTTAGTTTTCTTAGATTTCATGGACCGCTCTTGGTACCATACGACAACATGGCAATACTCGTAAGTTTTATTGGAGCCCTCAAGATTCAATGGTTCATTTATGTAACCTATAAAATGAAACTATATTGTAAAAGTGGTGAATATATAAATATCTTTTTTGCTTCAGAAATACTTGCAAAAGCTATATACTTTTTCTAGTTACGATTAATCTTCAAGACTAAGAGTACTTACAGTCTTGCACAAGCCTCCATTTGGGTGGTTGTGGTACTTTGTTTTGTTTTGTTCCTAGAAAATCACTGTTTGAGTGCAATGGTTATCTTACCATCATCAAAAGATTTTTCCATATAATATCTCTTTTCCTTGAGAAATACTTTCAAAAGTTGTTTACTTTTACCAATTGCAGTCAATCTTCAAGATTAGAAGGTACTTACTGTCTTTCATCTGCTTCCATTTGGTTGTTGTGGTACTTTGTTTTGTTTTATTCCAGAAAAATCACGGTTTGAATGAACTCTATATCTTACCATTAGCAAAAGCTTTTTCCAGTTTAAATCAAGCTTTAACATGAAGAAGCACTCACCGTTTTTCACCTGCTTTTCTTTCCTTGGTGGTGGTTTTTTGCCTGAAAACCCATTATAATTCATTGTTAGCATCGCATGAAGTTTTTTGAGTAGATGTTAGCATCATCAGAGGAATCAAAATTTTACAAAACAATAACCAAATTCTATGGTGTTTTTGCTTGAGAAACACTTGCAAAAGCTATGTACTTTTTCGTGTTGCAAATTTAACCTGCTAGGTTGCTAACTTGTTTTGTTTAGTTCCTGAGCAATCATGGTTTAAATGCAATGCATATCTTTCCATCATTGAAAGCTTTTTTTTAGCTTTAATCAAGGTTTAACATGAGCTACAAATTTCAACAGGAGCTACAAATTTCTACATTAACTACTAAAAGGTAATAATACCTTTCTCCCGATTGTGCCTAAGAATATCAAGCCTATTAGCACGAGCTTCCCTATATTGTTCTCTTGCAAACCAATGAAAGAACGTTGAATACAATACTGAAGCTTGATTCTGGTGTTGGACGGTATACTGTAATGGTTGAGAGATATTGCAGCACTTAGTAATTACAGAGAATGTGCAATGTGTAGTAATATTCTTTGTTTCTAAAGCTTAATCATTTTCTTCATATGCCTGTCTATGTAAGATACAAAAGTCCATGACTGAAAATCAAGATGACCATTTATACTTGTGACTCAATGTTGCAAAAAGTACCCGAACACGACTCTTAATCAAGAAGAAAAAACAGATGTGCTACTTGTTTTGTCTAATTCCTAAAAAATCATGGTTTGAATGCACTTCATATGTTACTATCATCGAAAGCTTTTTCCAGCTTAAATCAAGCTTTAACATGAGTTACAAATTTCTACATTAACTGGTAAGAGATAATAATACCTTTTTGTCGTTTGCGCCTAAGAATAGCAAGCGTATGAGCACGAACTTCCCTACATTGTTCTCTAGTAGCCAATGGAAGGAGGGGGGGTTGGATTCAATACTGGCTAGTGTCGTTGCATTATTTTGCTACATTAAAGAATTTTTTTTATTTCAGCCATAGTAGTTCAAAAACTATGACAACTCCTAATCTCAAGAAGAAAAAGTAGACATTATTTAGAACTATGGACAATGGGTGTTGTCTACTTGCAAAAGTCGAGAAGAGGGTAAGGAAACACAAAAATTATTGGCATGGATAGTAGGTGTCGTCCCAACTTAGCAGTGTTGCCAATTAACAAAGAGAAAGGAACTATCTAAGTGCCGCCTTGTGATCCATTGTGTTGCTTTAGTTTATACATGAGAATGTCCATAAGTCACAGTAAAATATACTTACAGCATTTTATTTTGGATATCAGTAATCTTTCCCGATAACAGTTATTCATCTAAATGCAATGCCAATATTTCACAACTTTGGCATCATGAATTTTTTTTTAAGATAATTGTATATCTGAATCAAATAATCTTCATGGAGCAGCTTAGGACACCTACCAACAAATTTACCTCTGACATATAACTAACTATAAAATATCCAATATTTGGATCATTGTGCTTATAAAATCTGCACAGTGGATCCTTTTGTTCATTTTTAGTCTACAACCGGCCTTATTTCCACAAGTAGATAGTCTAGGAGCTACAAAGCACGTTTTCAATAAGGGAACAAATGAAGGGGAAACATGGAAGTAATGTTAGATTGGTGTTTTGATCAAAGAGTCTGTCCCATCAATTATTCTAATCAACTTTTGGTGATTCTAACCATTAGATAATACTCAATTTTTACTACAAGAAAAAACAGATTTTGCGACAGAATTTTAGCGACGGGATGATTTCCGTCGCCAAAAGATCTTTCAGAGACGGAAAACTCTGTCGGTAAAAATCCGTTAGTAAGAAGTTTTACCGACAGAATACTACGTTGGTAAAAACCTTTGCCGGCGGACTTTTAACAACGGGGATCCCGTCGTTAAATATTTTTATGGAATTTGTAATTTTTGAGGTTTTTTTCAATATTTTTAAGCGACGGAATAATACCGTCGCTAAAAAAAATCCGTCGGATAAAATTTCTTTGACCGACAGACTTTTAGCGACGTGTTATTCCATCGCTAAAATGCCTTTAATTAGCAGATATCTGCATTTTCTCTCTCCCCGTTTCTCTCTCAGCCTCTTCTCCTCTCAACTTTCACGACTCTCTCTCACATTCTCACGACCACGGGCGTCTCACTTCGGCAAATCGTAGTCTCACGACCACGGGCGCCTCACTTCGGCAAATCGTAGACTGACGACGGCGGCCACGACATGAGCCACAATCTGGGCTGTCTGGATCTGGGTCTAGATCTACGTGCTGATGGTGAGCTCACGGTCACTGACGACCTCACCTCAATCGGTGACGGTGTCGCCAGAACGATCTCCAGCCCGTGACTCCATCTCTCCACCGGCGACAAGGGGTATGTTCCCAAATTCCAAATCGCCTTCCATGATGATTGATGCATCTCTTCATTCTCTACGATTGAAAGCTATGAAAGGACTGAATTACTAATCTCTGAAGGACAATATTTTCTTAGAAGTGTTGTTTGCCCTCGTACAATTTAGAGTTTGTGAAAAATTAGAGACAAATACACCTCAAAAAATATAACAGATCTTTATGGATGTGATAGGGCTCTTGGCAAGCAACAGTGCACGCAACAATCTGTGGATCTCTCTTTAGAAAATGCTAACAAGCATTTACTCAGATTTTTAGCGGCTGAAAAAATAGAATTCAACATGTATTTATAAACATTTGAAAAGTCACAAATGAAGAGACATATAACTCATAAAAGATTTAGTTTACTTTGTTCAAAAATTTTAGCAATAAAAAACTTCCCGGCTGTTACAACTCTTAATAAAATAATTAATTGTTAATCTAAAATTTTAATTTAATGTGAATGTTAAGAAAATAGACGTTGAAAACCAAGACTCTGTTTAGTAACTATTATTTTTTCATTTTTTTCTCCAGTTTTTGTAAACTGGAGAAAATAAACTCATTTGACACATATTTTTCATTCTTTTTTTTTTCAGTTTTTAAAACAAGGCTGTTTTTAAAAACACCAAAAAGGAGTCTATGCCACTGACTACCGTCGGCGATCGGCAGCCACTGCCGTGAATACCACTTACCTTCCAAACAAAAAACTAATAAAAGATGAAGCTATCTTGCTCCGAGAATGTGTGAGGAAAAATACTTTAAGAACAAAAAGCAAAGTGACACCCACAATCTAAGATGAGAAACAAAGCTTCAACCAATTTTATATATTCAAACTGCAACACGGTTTGTAACTACATATTACGAGGTTCCTCGCTCACTTGCTTTCATAGAGTCGCATTCAAATATGTTTCTAAGAAAAAAAATGGCTAACTATGAAATAAAATTATTAGTTGGAGTATTAGGAAGCTCAAAAGGCTGGTGAACTAATTGGTAAAGGAAAAGTTATCATATGGTGAGATGCAGTAGACACGACAAGGGCAACCAGAGATGTCGACCAAGCAAGATATCAGGGTCGATGAGCTACTGGAATTATTTTACTCTATACGAAGTCAGATATGGATAGGATACGGGCTATTCGTGACCGGGTTGGACGCCGAGCTGCTTCCTCCAAGGTGGGTCCCACCTCGTCATTGCCCACTAATGACGAGGCACAGAGTGATCGCATAGAGCAGATGGGGCCCCAGCTCCAGCCCCAGTCGTCGCCGTCGCCCCAGCCGTCATCGTCGCCCCAGCCCGACACAGATTCATCCCACACGCGCGTTGATTCTCCTTCTTCCGTGGGTTCTACCACAGGTATAGTTGATAACGGTGTTTAGTACATTTTTGCTAGCCTTATATTTAAAGTATATTTGAACTGTATTAATGTTGGTGTTTTGTAGGATCTCGACAAGGCCGTGGTCCGACACGCGGGGTACGCATCGACCCCCAGCGTAAACAGAGAGTTACGCTCACCCAGGAGGGCCTGTAAGTAAAACAAAGAGTTAATTACGCGGTTGACCATTGAACTATTAGGCAAATTTCACTTTGACCACTGAACTTCGATTTGTGTCAAAGTGACCATTGAATCCTTCAATTGATCTCAATTAAGTCACTATGTTAGCTTCTGTAATGACCCGATCCACGCCCCACCACAGGGCAATGCCTCCCTCAAAAGGGCTAGCCAAGTAGGTACTTATGAGTTCCTTGGCAAGGTCATATAAGGGTCATCTCATACTATTCCACATCCGATGTGGGATATTACAATCTCCCCTCCTTATACCTTAGCGTCCTCGCTAAGGCTCAATCACACATAGCCCAGAATCTTCCTCTCTAGCCAATGTGGGATATACCGGACTCACCCTTCGTTGCCCCAACCATCCTCTTGATGTGGGATATACCCGGGCTTGCCTTCGTTTCCCCAACCATCGGCAACCCAACTGGATAGCCCAGCCCGAGTTTTCGAGAGTCGGCTCTGATACCATCTGTAATGACCCGATCCACGCCCCACCACAGGGCAATGCCTCCCTCAAAAGGGCTAGCCAAGTAGGTACTTATGAGTTCCTTGGCAAGGTCATATAAGGGTCATCTCATAATATTCCACATCCGATGTGGGATATTACATTGGATGTGTGGGTTTTGTGTGCATGGGAATAGTGTATAAGCAGTAAGGAGAGGCTGCCATGGCTGCATGCAGATTGATGGGGCATAAGGTGGGTGCTGTTATAATGGGTCTATGTGGTTTTGGTCGTGTACAATATGTGAGTTGTGTTGAGAACAGGTGGGGAGTGGTGGTGCGCGCAAGTACGCTGTGGTTCGTGTAAGGTGTGCAAATGATAACTGTGGGTATTGAATGAGTTTGAATGTGTATGCTCAGAGTGCGTGAGTGTTGTTGTGTGAAAAGGAAGGTGGGAATTTATGGGTGAAGTGTTGGGGGATTGCATATACCTTAGTGTGTATATAGAATGGCATGTGGATCCATGAAGACCAAGGTAAGCTTTGTGGGTTTCAAGCCATGGCAACTATGGCTGCTATGAGAAAGGGAGTACAACCATGGGGCAGCCATGGAAGAAGGGAAGTGAGTTGGGAAGATTATAAAAAGGTTTGTGAGAGTAATGTGTGTATATGTGTAGTAACTATGTTGCAATTCATGAGAAGTGCAACTTGGTTGCAAAGAAGAAAAATGGTCTGCATAGAGGTGTAAGTATTGTGGAGTAAGGTGATGGGATAAATGGTGGAGAAGAAGGCACTGTGTTAGAGACGGAAAGTCTAGTTTTAAGAAATTAACAAAGTGTCGCTAAAGAAGGCTATTCTTTTAAACAGTTCTTTTCTTAAATTTTTACATATATATTTAGAAAATCTTTTGGACAAAATTCAAAGAAGTAACTTAGGTTTATTTTTCAAGACCTACACAGTAAAAATTTCAGATTTTTTGAAGCCCGGGAATCGTGCTAAAAATTTACTCATTTAAAAGAAACCTAATACTTAAACGTGCTCGAGTGACAATAAATGACATTCGTATGATTTGTTATTTAGGTTTTGATAGTCGAGGGTTAGGGCCGGCATTTGAGCAAATACCTGAAGCAGATTTTGAGCGAGGTAAGTACCCCTGTCATGTTTCTCTGTATACTTATTTGCAAAACTTATGATATGTACTTATGATTTGATCATTTAAAGTTTAAAGTTCTATTCTGCATATGTTTATTTCTAAAGTATTTGATTTGAAACGTAAATTGAAAGAATGCCATGGAATGCTGTGTGAGTAACTGAATCATGATCGGTATATGTGGAATGAGATAATAGTTTGACTGTGTTACTGTGCCCTATATCCACGGGGGAAAGTGGATTCTGGGTCCTGGGACCATACGTTGACGCACAATACTGTTGCACTGTGATTCGCCCTTGCGTCCATATTTTTGTTATCCCGGGTGAAGGCCAGGAGGGATTTTGGGTCCTAGTCAGTGGGACCATACACTGACCGCAGTATACTGTGTTACTGCGCCCCATATCCATGGGGGAAAGTGGATTTCGGGTCCTAGTCAACGGGACCATACGTTGACGCACAGTACTGTTGCACCGTGGTTCGCCCCTGCATCCACACTTTGTTATCCCGGGTGGATGAGGGATTTTGGGTCCTAGTCAGTGGGACCATACGCTGACCGCAGTATACATGTTATGATTAATTGTAAGAGTGCTTGCTGAAACTCTTGGTTGATCTTATACTAATTCGAGAATCTTTTGATGCAAGTACATATATATATATATATATATATATATATATATATATATATATATATGGAGCTGATCCCTTGATAGCGCTAGCAAAATGGGTTATTTGCTAGCGCTATCTGACCGTCCATCCCGAAAGATGGACGGCCCAGATTGCGCCTTTTTTAAAAACTGTCAGTTGTCCGCGACACAATATCGCAGACAGCTTATTTTACCTTTTTGCCCCTCCACGCCGTCCGCGATACTGTGTAGCGGACGAGTGAGGGGCCCTGACAAAAAGTCGTCTGCCACATTGTGTGGCAGACGACCCCTAGGCTGACACAGGTCAGTAGCTGTCCCGTCACCCGCCAAGAAAGTCTCCCGTCAGAGCCCCATTCCCCTCGGTTGGTGTCACGTCAACAGTGTCCGCGATAGTTCTAAATGCAAAATTATATTTATGGACCTTTATTTCTACACGTGTCAGAGTTGTCGGCAACATTTTCAGCTCTTTCAGCAAAATTTTCTTCTCCTTTAGATTCACTTGCTTCCATTTTCAGCTCCCTTCAAGCTTCGAGTAACACTTGCTTCAAGCTTCACTCAAGTAAGGTAAGTTTGTGATCTCAAAGTTTTCTGGGTGGATTGACTGATAAAGTATAATTTATTTTTTTGGACAAAAAAGTATAGATCTTTGTGATGTTCTAGAAATTTGTCACTCTATTCATCAATTTGTGATGTTCTAGAAATTAATGTGTTAATTTTAAACTAATTCATTGTAGTTAATTTCGAATTTTTTGAGGTTCGCTAACTTCGACACATGTATCCTATTTAAATTCAAATTTTTTGAGATATGTTTGTTGTATTTTGGCATGATGAATTTTCTATTTATCTTAGTAATTTTAATTTGTTATGTTCAATAAATTTATAATTAGCAAAATGGGAGACACTTTTGAGATTATGTATATGGTATATTTGTCATCCTAAATTGGTCTATTCGCCAAGATAATTTTGAGATAATATTTTCAGTTGAAATGTCATTTGATTGTTAAGCGTAGTCTATTTCTACATAGGTCTTGTTTCACAATGTCTGATTTCGTGTCGAGCTCCAACACCCCCGTAGATGCTAGTGATCCGTATCTAGGACGAACCTTTCAAACATTGGAAGAAGCTGAAGAATGTTTTCGAGCGTATTCATTGAGGGTTGGTTTTGGCATTAGAATAAAGACTACAAGAACAAGCAACGTAACGAAAAAGATATGCTCTCGCTTATACGAGTGTCATAGGGGCAGAAACCCAGTGCAAAATGAGACACGCGTAGGCAACGATGACAGTGATGACGAAATAGGATATTCGCGTAGAAGACGGGACTGCTTTGAGCGCACAAATTGCCAGGTCAAGATGTTCGTAAGCTACAAACCCAAGCAAGATCATTGGCTTATTACCAGCCTGGAACTGGCACACAATCACCCGTTAGTAACCCCTTCTAAGGTGAGTCAGATGCATCAACACAAGAAGATGGGTAAGGTCGCGAGGAGCCTAATTCACACAATGAGCAATGCGCGGCTTGGACCTACCGAGATTGTTAATGTTCTTGCTGAACAGGCTGGGGGAATTCAAAATTTAAACTTTAACACGACAGACGTTCGTAACGCGGTCCGAACCCATAGACGAGCCGCGTATGACCTCAATGATGCGCAATCGACAATGAGCCTATTGAAACGGATGCAGATGGAGGACCCGCAGTTTACCTTCGATTATAAACTTGACGACGAGCATCGAGTTAGCACAATTTTTTGGGTCGACGGTCGTTCGAGGCTAGCTTATAAGCATTTTGGGGATGTCGTGACTTTCGACACCACATACCGTACCAACAAGTACTCGATGCCGTTCGCTCCTTTCACGGGCGTCAATCATCATTATCACTCCATCCTGTTCGGGTTCGCCTTGTTAAGGGACGAGAGCGAGAGTTCTTTTGAATGGTTGTTTAGGGTGTGGCTGGAAGCAATGAACTTCAAAGCACCCAAAGTTATCATCACCGATCAAGATTTGGCAATGAAGAAGGCTATTGCTACCGTCTTCCCAGATACTCGACACAACTTGTGCACTTGGCACATAAGCAACAAATACCCTGAACGTCTGCATCACGTGTACGCAAAGTATCCAGACTTTAAACAGGATTTTGAAAAGTGCGTTAATAAGTCATTAACGATTGAGGAATTCGAGGAGAGGTGGGAAAAGCTTGTTCGGGATTACTCATTGCAAGACAACGAGTGGCTCCAGCACTTGTACGAGCTCAAAGAGCAATGGATTGGCGTTTACACGAGGAGGTATTTTTCTGCGGGCATGAAAACGACGGGCAGGAGTGAATCTATGAATGCCACGTTCGATAGTTATGTGGGTACAGCTACCAATTTGAAGAGTTTCGTCACATCCGCACAAAAAGCGGTTGCGTCGTTGTTCGTGAAAGAAAGGGCTGCAGACTTTGCAACCACGTACAAGCAAAGGAGAAGGTTGCTTGAGACCCCGCTGGAGCTGAACGGTGCCAAAGTCTATACGAAGGAGATCTTCCTGCTATACCAAGTAGAGCTGCAAAAATCGGGCCGATACAGTATAAACAAGGTGGCAGAAAAGTCGTCGCGTGAGTACAAGGTTTATTCGCTCGTGAATGACCTCGTCCCTGAGAAGCTGCGCAGAATTTATACGGTGAGCCACGACACATTGACGGACTCGGTGACATGTGTTTGCAAGAAGTTTGAGTTCCATGGCATCCTGTGTAGACACATTCTGCGGTTTTTCACACAGAAGAATATCAGGACAATCCCCGATAAATACGTCCTGCCACGGTGGACGAAAGGTGCAAACAGGTTGCACGGTACCATTTCCTTTCCGGAGCACCCGTATACTGACTTTGAAGAATCAGAGACGTTGCGGTATAATCATCTGGTGACGATGTTCACCCGTTTGTCCGTAAAGGGTGCTGCTACAATGGTCGGATATAAACATCTCCTCGAGGTAGCTCAGCAGCTTCAGTCAGCAATGCGGTTGACACCGAGCCTACGACGGGATCAGAAGATGACGAGCCGGGGGAGGAAGACGACAATGATATCCGGCCTTTGGATCCAATTATATCGCAAACGAAAGGCCGCAAGAGATCTACGCGGATGAAAAGCTCTATTGAAACGGCAACTCAACCTAAAAAGCTGAGAAGGTGTGCATTGTGCAACAAAATGACCGACCACGACAAGCGGAACCATTACAAGGCACTGGGGATAAGTCCAGGGGGTTTGCAAGACGAGGAAGAAGATGATGCCGAAGATGAGGACGAACAAGCTGCAGTGGACCTATAATTTTTTTAAGCCATCAACTATGTTTGACATTTGTAATAATTTTTTGTAATTTTTTTCTAATAATCTTTCGACCGAATACTGTTATATATTTTCTAATGGACCTATGAGAGCCATCAACTCTAAAAGTTTATGTTGTTTTTTTTAGCCCCGGACGCCTCTGTAGGGTCTTAAAATTCCTACGTTTTTGAAAATTTTTACCTTCTTTTATGTCCGCTATACAATGTAGCGGACGTCTAGTTATGTCCGCTATACAATGTAGCGCACGTCTCTGCAGAGACGGTCCGCAGAAAAAGACTTTTGGTCTTCTTTTTGTCCGCCACACAATGTAGCGGATGACTCTATTATATATTAACCAGAGGCCAATCATCTTATCACTCCGTCCGTTTCTCTATCTTTCTCGCACATCTCACCCAGCCGCTACCCCATATACGGTGACCCACATCTCCGGTGACGCACTTCTCCGGTGACACCAGCGTCCTCCCCTCCAGTGACATTCCCGGTGTGATGGCTTCTGATTCTCGAGCAACAACGAATTTGTAGGCAACATGCACCTTGCAGGCAGACACTTCTTCAAAGTCATGATGCCTGGTTTTGATACAGAACTTGTAGGCCATCCCTCTTTCTCTGTGTTACTTTTGGTGTTAAAAGTTTGATCTTTGGTTAAAAACTTACCTATTTTTTTTGTATTGTGAATATGTTAGGACATACCGGTAGCCTTTTGCGATTGGCTTACCACAATTTATTTCGATTCAACTTTAACCAGCCGCAAGGGGTCATGGCATGTTAGAATCAAGATGAAGCGCGGCCAAGGTCAAATTTGTTTCGCAGAGGGTTGGAACGAATTCGTGCAGCAGCATGACCTCCAACTCGGGGACTTTGTAGTGTTTGAACACACGGGGAAATAGAATTTTCAAGTGACGGTGTTTGATCGGAGCACTTGTGAAAAAACTTCTTTCCCCAATGTTGAACCCTAAATTATCTATTGAATAATTTTATGAATAATTTTATGTAATGTTAATTATTGTTCCGAATTTTAGGTTCTTAATTGTGCCATTTGAGATACCGTCGATACTGAGATTGTTGATTCTTGATTTGAGATTGTTGATTTCGTTGCGAAAACAAATCTCCCACTATTTTGAGATTGTTGATTTCATCGCTAAAACAAGTCTTCGGTCGCCAATTTATTAAAACAGAATTTTCACCGTCCGCTACAACGTCTACAAATTCCTAACACTTGAAAGAGATATCACTCTTCATTTGTGGTTCTCTCCACGTCCGCTACAATATAGCGTGGACGGTCCCGCAGAAAGGCCAACTATCCAACACTTAGTTTTTTTTGCCACGTCCGCTACACTATATAGCGGAAAGTTAGTTTATTTTTTGTCCGCTACACTATGTAGCCGAAAGTTAGTTTATTTGTTCTCTGAACATCCGCTACATAGTGTAGCGGACGGTCTCGCAGAAACACAACTTTCCAACACTTAGTTTTTTTTGTACTCTCCTCATCCGCTATACTATGTAGCGGACGGTGCCGCAAAAAGAGGACAGTCCCGAAGAAACACAACTTTTCAACACTTAGTTTTTTTTGGGTCATCCGCTATACTATGTAGCGGACGGTGCCGCAAAAAGACAACTTTCCAACACTTAGTTTTTTTTGCTCTCTCCACGTCCGCTAGATAGTGTAGCGGACAGTCCCGCAGAAACACAACTTTCCAACACTTAGTTTTTTTTGGTAGCCTCCTCGTCCGTTATCTACGTAGCGGACGGTGCCCCAGATAGCCAACTTTAACTATCAACACTTAGTTTTTTTTTGGCTCTCCACGTTCGCTACACTATAGCGCAGACGGTCCCGCAGAAGGGCCAACACTTAGTTTTATTTTGTTCTCTCAACGTCCGCTACATAGTGTAGCGGACGGTCCCTCAGAAAGAAAACTTCCCAACACTTGGTTTTTTTGGTACCCTCCTCGTCCGCCACGGTCCCGCAGAAAGAAAAATTCCCAACACTTGTTTTTTTGGGCCTCGTCCGCTATACTATGTAGCGGACGGTGCCGCAGAAAGACAACTTTCTAACACTTTGTTTTTTTTTGCTCTCTTTACGTCCGCTAGATATGTAGCGGACAGTCCCGCAGAAAGCCAACACACTATAGCTATCAACACTTGTTTTTTTTTCTCTTTCGTCCGCTAGACTATGTAGCGGATGGTCAGCAGAAAGGCAGCCTTCCAACACTTTGTTTTTTTTTGGCCCTGCAGAAAGACAGATATCCAACACTTTGTTTCCCAGCGTTCAAAGCAAATCACAGATCAGTCAATTAGCCAAAAGGCACTATCTCTGACCACATCACAAATCAAACACCTCTGACCACAAATCAAACACTCAACTGAATTCAACACAACGATATCGGTCAATAAAAATCAATCGCATTCAATATATGTTTATTTAAAAAGTGAATATAATGTTACAATGTCAATTGGGACCCCCATCCCCTGCGGATGTTTGTTGTTCCTTACACGGATTTACAATAAACCTAATAGCTCTAGGCCGGCCATTCATAATTTGCCAAGCCATCCTATACCTAAAGCCTTGTATGCATTCTTGGCTCCAGACGGTCTTCTTGAGGCTCTCAGATCGACAAATGTAATCCATGTACATGCAGAGGAAGACGCCGCAGTCCGAGGAATTATGTTGCTTGGGCCTACGCCTCTTCAATCGGAAAATGAGGTCCGGCCTGCGCTGTACCTTCTCCTAACACCTACCATTGACCAAGGCAGCAAATAGATTCTGCGATAAACATAATAAGCATTAAACATTAAACATAGCAAACAAAATAAGATTAATCGTCTTTAGAATATGCAAGTTACAATAAGAAGTAAACAGGATCTCACCATGGCATCCAACTGGCCTATGCCTCGGTACATGTCAATCACAGGCATCACGTCGGTATCATCGTAGAGACTGTCGAGGACTGATACCGTCCTCTCTACTGGTTCGTAGCAAACCAAGTACCAGTGGGCATTCCCTAAAAAGGGATTAGAAACACGTCGGCAACACTTGCACTCGCTGGACTATCCCGCCCAAGATAGGCTTGTAGGTTAGCGGACGGTCTCCACTGGGCCAGGCCTCTCCCCTTCCTTGATTTGCACCAGTCGTTCCACTCTTGGATTAGGATCTGATGAAAAAAACATCCAAGATAAAAACGCGCGGACCGATGTTTGGATGCTCCCGACCCCTTTGCCTCAGAATTTACACGTAGTGCGAGATGACACCGCTGTCTAACCAAGCTCCCGGCGCCAGCGAGGCCAATTCTGTCCACGAGGCATTGTAATCCAAGCCCCCCGGGTGATCCACGTCATAGTTCTGTCCGTCTTGGGGGGGCCCTAAAATAACGGCCTCGGATTAGCTCGCATTTATGCGGCTTTAGGGGCCTGGCTGGATGCCCTTTCGGATATTGCCCTCGGGGGTCGACCGGCAAATATTGCCCTTCAATTCCTGGTTCGGCCTGATATTGCTCTCTGGCCATTTCTTCCGCCGGCTGATATTGCCCCCCGGGGAGGTCAAACGGGGGATATTGCCCTCCGGCAGCGAACTGGTCCCGCCCACGGACAATGGGCAGTGCCTCAGAGAAAGGCCAGTCTTGCGTGACTTGACTTTGAGAGGGGTTAGGGTTCCGAGAACAAATTGAAGGAGGGCCGCTGTAATCGTCCCACGACGCTTGAGCCTGTCCCATCCCTACTCAGAGGGACCACCAACTCCCTGGCTCACCCCTGAAGCCTGTCCGGAGGGATCACCGTATCCCTGGCTGACGCCCGTATAACCCATATCCGGGCTGACGACCGAAGACTGTCCCGATGCTTGGCACAAAAAATTCCCGCAGCCTAAAGCCAATGCGCAGCCTGTTGGCAAAGATCCTCGCCCATTGCGCTCACCAGATCCTTCCGCTCACTCAACTTCTGGAAGAATGCAAGCGAGGCATTAACCTACATCCAAAGAGATAAAAAATAAGTAACTTCAATCAGACATTTATATTCATCAAATTCAAGACAAGTCAGACTTGTTGGGCAACTTACGAGATTGTATGCCATACGCTCATCGATCTGACCCCTAGGCGCATACCTCTCCCCACGTTCAAAGTTTACTGGGGCTACTCTCCTCCGAGTGATGCGGTAGTACCACTCATTGTACTGTTCGATGCTGATAACGGGGTCAGGCTCCGAGACGATGGCCGCCAGTGTGTCCTGCCAAGAACTCCAAAGCTGTATTTCGGCCGCGCACAATTCGTACGCATTGGCCTTGCCAAACCATCCGACATCCGGTGGGTTCCTGTTAACCCTCATATCCGGGGCATCGACTGGCAAACCCTGCTCCAACTCAAAATGGCGCATTGCTCGGTCTGGCAGCTGCCACTCTGCGACCTCGAAGTGGATCAGGGGTGTGCGCTGCAACCCGGAGAGCGTGAAGACGAACGACTCTCCCACCCGTCGCGCCAAACGTATGTACGGTGCCCAACGCATTTGGCCCGGAGATAGACGGTCGAACTCCCCTCGATAGTACGTAATGTTGTGATGGGGATCGACTCTCCTCTGGTAGTGGCTAACCCTCCGGCTGTACTCCCAAGCACACAACCGAGGCCACACTTTATCGGTTCCATCCCTACGCGTTGGTGCACCGGGAGCAAGGTGTTCATAAGACCACACCTGAGAACATCAGCAAATTATATTTATATCGTCGATTCAGCAAAAAAAAAAAAAAATAACGAAGAAAGGATTTATATGATATACCTGCAATAGCGAGAGACATGCACATATGGCTTTGGAGTCGGGCCTCGTTGCCTTGTGCAATGCTCGGTACAGATACGAAAGAACCGCTGCACCCCAGGCATAATCCCCAACCTCCGACAGGTTACCCAACAACGGTAAATATTTCACGCTGACCGTGTTCTTCGACGTCGTTGGGAATAAAATTGCCCCCATCACCCACAAGAGGAAGGCCTTTGTGTACAGCACAAGCTCACGGCCCGTATAGTTTTTCGGCAAAACCCCGTAGGTATCTACCAACCACTTCAACTTTATACCGCCAGTGCTAAATTGATCCTGGGGTATCGAAGTGAAGAAGTCCCTAGCGGTTCTCTTATTCGTTGCTTCCGACGGAGGAGCAATTACCGGCCGCCCCGTCACCGGCAACCCTAAGATGAACCCTACATCTTCTAGGGTAATTGTCATCTCTCCGAGCGGGAAGTGAAACGTGTTCGTTTCACTTCTCCACCTCTCAACAAGGGCACCTATCAA